>JASDQU010589597.1:16196-26675 GCA_032191745.1 Picea mariana
CATGCTCAAACCTCCCCAACCCCTTCATCACTGCTTCTTCTCCCTATTTATCAAGTTTCCATACACCCTTCCCCAAGTCTCCTCAACCACCCTCATTATTATCCATCAACCTCCCTTATCTAGATTTTTGGGAAAAGATTAAAATAAAACAAAAATATAAATAACTTGCATTAAACAACAACAAATAAACTGCAAAGTCTTTCTTCTCATGCTAGCTAATAAATGCAATTTGACAATTTTCTCTAAAATGTAGATGACAACCCACCATGCTCATTTATTTCATCATACCAACCATTAATCAAAGTCAAAGAATGTATTTAAAGCTTCTAGATATTTTGTATGCAATATAATTTACATAATCAATAAACATTCAATTAAATAGCTACTAATCTACTTTAATAATTAATACATTAATTAATCATACTAGTGTACATGTGTAGGGTGTGTGTGCATAGCTAACAGACACATATCTCATGCATGTACTAATGATAAACAACCATTGCCTCTAGTGCATAGTTCCTATATGATCACACCAAGATATGTAGGAAAGTAGATCAAGTAATGCATCATTTAATAATCTTAACGAACAAAATTACACCAATTCATCAATAACTCATTATCACACTTAAAATATCAATAGGAAATCAAAAGAGATTTTTAAACATGGTAGGAACCAAGTGAGTAAACAATAGTGTTATCTCTAATCCCCAATCAATATTCTCAACTAACATCGAAGCATCCTTCCTTCTTAACCTACTTCCATCTTCCATCCTATCCTTTCCTCTATTGGACTAAGTTGGAGCGTCAACTATATTGACCGAACTCCAGATAGAACCCATAAGAGGAAGTGTCATACATCTCGACCAAGCTTCCCCAACAAGCAACTAGCAGTCGCCATCACACATCTAAGGGAGCGTGACTTCACACAACCCTCCCACGACTCTAGGTTTCAGAGGATAAACGGTGGGGAATACCTCCACCCCTCCTTATAGAACTAGGGTCAACACCCTACATCAAGCCCTATTATGAAACTACTGTTATTAGAGTCACGTCATCAAACAACCACTCTGAGAAAGCTGTGTCTCCTGTCAAAACCACACTTACCACAAATCATAGAAATATTTCGAATCATAAATTAAATAATAATTATAACTTATAACAGACACTATCTTCTTGATGTCCATGACATCCATGTTACCTCATCACTGTAGTCATTTGGCTATTACATAGCTCATCAATATGTAGGTTAGTTCACCAATAACTCATATCCATGTATATACATCATAATTTCATATAAGAATCCATATCTGTATTAATGTTCAATGAAGAAATGTAAGTTTACATGTTTAACCAAATCACATAATGATCAACATCATGAACATATAACGATGAAAATAATATTAGACAATACATAATTAGGTCCAGATGTACATATCTCAAATATTTATCCCAATCTAACTGAGCCCAAACAAATGTTAGTAATTAAATTACTAATATGAGTAAACAATAATGTTCTAACTACCTAAGGCTAAGATATGGGGTGTTACATCTTCTGAATTGTCTTCTATGATTATGAGGTTCTCCTTCTTGTTGGAAGGATGAAACATGGCTTTTGAATTCAGTCTAATTTTATTTGCAGCTCTGGTAGAATTTCTTCTAGGACATTTAGGTATAGGTATTTTCTTCTTACTCCGTTTCTTACCTTTTGCATCCTTCTTGTCTGTAGGTTGTTGCTTCAGTTTAGTTGGACTTTGAACTGGATTTGTGATGTAATTATCAGGTTCATCAAATTTCCTTTTTATATCTGGATCAAAATGGATATCAGTCTCATCATTCATTTTAAGTTTCTTACCTTGAATGGTAGTGCCTTTCTCATTAATTTTACCCATAGGAAAATCACCAATAGCTTGCTGGGTTTGTAATTTTCTCTTGCCAACACGAGTTACCCTGGCTGTAGGGAACTTTTATTTCATCAAAACCTTAGTGGCTTGAGAGGCCCGTTTCTTTTTTACTTGATTCTTCTCCTTGACAGTTTTAGACTTAGTTTCCTATAGATTAGGTTTTAATGATTGGATTAACCAATCCCAAGACCTTTGAACTTCATTTAAGGAAAAGACTACCAACGTTCTGATCAACCCTTGATGAAAAAGACTATTTTTTGTTGTTGCAGGATGTGATTGAATCCTCTTAGACATCTTGTATAATTTTTTTAATAAGAAATAAGATAGGTTAAGAGAGTAATCACCATTTACATGGATTAACAATATAATATGATAGAGATGGACCATAGAAAATCTGCCTTCACATGTAATGTACCTGTGGATAATCAACAGAGCAGTGTTCCATTCTTTCCTCACCCAGCTGTGTGGGATACCCTGGATCCAATTGGGGTTTTTCTTTTCTGGAATTAAAAACTGATTTACAAACTCCATGACTACATTTTTTTTCTTCTACCATCTTTCCCCATATAACGGTAACCTGCAAGATTTAGCTATGGAATGCTTTGTCATGTGCATCCGAATTTTACCAACTACAGATTCAAAGCCATCGAAATTCTGTGCAAATGTCATAGAGATCTGCTCGTCATGACCCTTGAATGTAGAGAAGAAATCGAACCAACCAACATCCTTGAACTTCTGTGCCATCTAAGGAAATACTTTGAGAAATTCTGTCCCTTCAGGTTCCAATCTGGTTATCTGACCACTCTTTTTGGGTTCCATAACACTGATATGATCCTACATAAAATTTCTGAGAATATCGAGGGTTTGATCTCCAACTTTCGAGGGCTATTTAAAATTGAGAATTATCTCTTTACCTGCAAAGCATGTGTAGAATGACAAACATACTAAAATAGGAAGATAACGATTTAATTCATATGGAATGATAATCAGACGTCTTGATTTGATGTCGAGTACAAGTTGATCCTCCGAATTTAGCTTTCATCATAAGAATAACAATCTGAAATAGATTATATAGAGATGTGTAAATCCTCTAATAATGATTTTGAACGTTAGAACACGATCTGAGTAGGGTGGCACATGCAAAACAATGATTACTCTTGGCGTTGCAAGAATAACGCTATTCTTGTAGCGCCCTTTCCACTTTGACAAAATTTGAAAATTCAAATGAGGAAAAGACAAGTTATGTGATAGAAAGATTTCATATCATATCCTAATCTTCAAAAACTTCAAAATCATTTAAAAATTGCATAAAAGGATTGAAAATAAGCTTTCAAGCCAAGAAGGGAAAAAATAGAGTTTAACAAAAAATCATGGAAAATGGGTAGAACAGGGACTAAGGACACCCAATCAGTAAAAAACAAGGTTAAGGACTAATGATACCTATCATTTTCCCATGGACCCACCCCCCTTCCTGATGTCCTTATTTTCCACATATCCCATTGGTTTCCTCTTGTCACCTTGATCATAGTGTTATATATCAGTTATCAATTTTCTTTTAGTGGACCCACTACCTATCCCATGCACCCTTACTTACCAAATGGCCACTACTCACAACCAATACCTGCAAACCAAAACCAAAAAAAACAAGGAGAACATTCATAAACTGACTTCTGACATTGCTTCCATCAATTTCAAATTTTAAATCCTCCAGGACCAAGTTAGGAATGAATTTGACTCCATCAAATTCACTCTCCATGAATTGTTGAACCAATCCCAAGGACCTCCCTTATACGACCAACCATCACACCTAGATGGTGTTGACTCCTCCCATACTATGGCCTTTCATTCCTACTCCTTTCATCGTGACCCTTGTCTTACCAGAGTTGAGGTCAATAAATTTGATGGCTCAGATCCCACAGGTTGGGTAACTCAAATGGAACATTATTTTTCTTTACATGGCATTACTAATGAGTTGGCCAAACTTCATTATGGTATTCTTTATTTGGATCTTAAATGTTGGCAATAGTGGAAATGGCGTAAAAATGCACGCCAAGGGTATGTTTCTTGGACATAGTTTGCTGCAGAGCTTTATCAATGCTTTGACATAGACACCCACCATTTAGGCTTTTTAACCAAGTTGAAACAATCTAACACAATGAAATACTTTATAATCACCTTTGAGCACTTGGATTTTGGAACGGAGGGCATGTCCGATGCCTTCATTAGGGAATTCTTTATCAGTGGCCTAAAGGATAAAATATGCTCCCAGGGTATCATGGCTCACCCCCAGACTTGGTTGGAAGCTACTAAACACACCAAGGAAGCAAAACAGACTGTCATTACCCAAAACAAAAAAAACCCTCCTTTATTCCTCGCCATTGACCCACCAATCCTGCCCCTCTTGCTACTCCTCTCAAGATCCAGAAATTAACTAGGGAAGAAATGGATGAATGCCAACTCAAGGTTCTTTTCTATAATTGTGATGATAAATAATTTCCAGGGCACAAGTGCAAAGAATAAAAGTTTTTTATGGCTATTTCTAAGGATGTTTTTGACGAGGATGTTGATGTTTCCCATGTTGAAGAGATACTCCAAGAAGATGATCCTACTCCTCCCTCTGATCCTTTGGGAGTTGAACCGTTGATTTCCTTGAACGCCCTCACCGACTTTTCTACTCCCCAAACCCTTAAGTTAGTTGGCTACATTAAACATAGGAAATACATCATCCTAGTTGACATTGACAACACCCATAATTTTATTCATCACGACATTGCCAAAGAAGTCAATTTCTATTTCTGTGCAGTCAACAATTTTCAGGTTATGATTTCCAATGGTGGTTCCATGAAATGTGGGAGGTATTGTGAAAATGTACGCCTACGAATTGATCAGTACCACCTGGAATCTCATTTGGTTACGCACTCCCGACCCCATTATCATGGATTTTAAGGACCTCACCTTGCAATTCCAATAGGAGGGACAACAATATAATTTCCAAGGCATCACAACAGGATCACTTGAGATCATCAACTCCCACAAAATGGAAACGATACTAAAAAGAGGTCATTTTGGCATTATTTTCCAACTCCATTCTATTCAAGATGTTGAGACACCCTCTGTGCATCTTGACCTCCAATCTATACTCACGACACCAAGTTATTTTTAAAACCTCCCATGGAATTCCCCCTTCCCACGACATCCATGATCATTCCATTCCTCTAGTCCCAAGATTTCTTTCTTTGAATGTTCACCCTTACCATCATCCCTTTGACCATAAAAATGAAAATGAGAAAATTGTTCAAGAATTGCTAGAAGCGGGTGTTATTCGTTCGAGTACCAATCCCTATTCTTCTCAAGTAGTCATGGTACTCAAGAAAGAAGACACTTGGCGCATGTATCCTGATTTTTGTGCCCTCAACAAAGTTACAATCAAGGACAAATTTCCCATCTCTATCATTGATGACCTTTTGGATGAATTGAGTGGTGCTAAGTACTTTACCAAACTTGATCTCTGTTCTGGCTACCACTAGGTATGTACGAAGGAATAAGATATTCCAAATACTGCATTTAGAACTCATGAGGGTCACTATGAGTTCTTGGTCATGCCCTTTGGCCTGTGTAATTCTCCTTCTGCTTTTCAAAGTCTCATGAATCATGTCTTCCATCCCTTCATTCATCATTTTGTCTTAGTTTTATTTGATGATATTCTCATCTATAGTAAAACTTGGAAATCCCATCTCACCCATGTGGATCAAGTTCTCCATCTACTATCTCAGCACCAAATTTTATCAAAAAACCTAAATGTGCTTTTGGAGCCTCTAAAGTTGAGTACCTAGGTCATATTGTTGACAAGGATGGTGTACAGGCGGATCTTAAGAAAATTGAAGCTATGAAGGATTGGCCTCACCCTAAAACGCTTCAAATATTACATGGTTTCTTGGGTTTAACAAGCTATTATTGCAAGTTTGTTAAGAATTATAACAAAATTTCCGCTCCTCTAATTGCTCTCCTTAAAAATAATGCATTCAATTGGACACCCAGAGCTGATCACTCCTTCTAGACCTTGAAAGATGTTATGTGCACGAATCATGTCCTTGCACTCCAAGACTTTTGTCCTGGAATGCAATGCATCAGGGAAAGGAATTGGGGAAGTCCTCATGCAAGATGGTTGACCTTTGGCTTTTACTAGCAAACAACTTTCAAAGCGACATTTGGGCCAATTAATCTATGAAAAGGAAGTGTTGGCTATTCTGCATGTAGTGGATCTCTGGCATCCTTATCTATTGGGACAATAATTACAAATTAAAATTGATCATCGTAGCCTCAATTATTTTCTGGAACAAAGTATTTCCTCCCCAGAGCAACAAAAATGGGTGACCAAGTTGCTTGGGTATGATTACGAGATCATTTACAAGAAGGGAAAAAAATTTGGTTGTTGATTCTCTTTGAAGGAAATATGAAGAAGAAGGGTCCCTCTTTTCCCTATCTTTCATTGTATCCAATTGGCTTCAATCAATTTGACACAAATGGTTGCAAGATCCCAAACTTTATAGCCTGATCCAACAATTGCAACATGATCCTCAAGCTTCTCCAGGGTACTCCTAACATACTGACGAGCTTCATTATAAAGGTCACCTATATTTAAGCAAGCAATTGAACCTTAAATCCATTATGCTCTCTGAGCTTCACTCTTCTCCCATAGTTGGGCATTTAGGTTTTACCAAAACCTATGAATGGGTCAAATGTTCTTTTTTCTAGGAAGGTATGAAACAAGACATCCACACCTTTGTGGCTGAATGTGATACTTGTAAATGCAATAAGGGAGAAAACGTCAAATCTCTAGGTACACTCCAACTGATCCAAATTCCACCTACTATTTGGATGAATCTTTCTATGGACTTCATTGTGGGCCTACCTAAATGAGACAATAAATCCATCATCATGGTTTTAGTAGATCGTCTTTCCAAGTATGCTCATTTATGTGTTTTTCAACACCCATTCACAACATCCACAATGGATCAAATTTTATGGATAATATCTTCAAACTACATGTCATGCCTCATTCTATTGTTTCCGACCGTGATCCAAATATCACCAACAATTTTTGGCAAGAACTGTTTAGGCCACAAGGAACCCAATTTCATCTCAGCACTGCCTATCATCTCTAGAATGATGGACGAACTGAAGTTGTCAACAAGTGTTTGGAAACATATTTGAGGTGTTTTTTCGTTTGACCAACAAAATCAATGGGCTCAGTGGTTACCCCTAGCTGAATGGTGTTACAACACCTTTCACCATACTTCCACTCGTATCACTCCCTTTGAAGCAATCTATGGGAAAAATCCACCATCAATTCTCTCATACATGCCAGGTGTCTCCAAGGTTCAAGAGGTGGACAACACTCTTACTGTCCGCACAACCATTCTCCACACTCTCAAAGAAAATTTAGTCATGGGTCAAAATTGCATGAAACAACAAGTAGATTAGGGTCGTTTAGAACGTCAATTTGCTGAACCGGACCGAGTGTTTCTTCATCTGCAACCTTATAAGAAAAATTCACTAAAAAATGAACACTATCCAAAACTCGTCCCCAAGTTTTATGTTCCTTATTGAAGTCTCAAGCGAGTGGGGCTCATGGCATACCAGTTAGCTCTTCCCAATCATTATAATATCTATCTTGTTTTCCATGTCTCATGCTTAAAGAAAGTGATTGGAACTAAGTGTCAGACTTAAACAAATATCCCTAAGTTGAGTGATAAAGGATCCATATGGTTGCAACCACAAGCAGTCTTGGACCAACGTGAGCATCATCTCCATTAGTGCACCATCAATGAATTTTTAGTTCAGTTGAATGATACACCACCAAAAGATGCCACTTGGGAGCTTGCTATCATTCTGCAACAATTTCTCCATCTCAAGCCTTGATGACAAGGCTGTTTTTCAAGGGGGAGGGCATGTTAGGGACCTAACCTCCCTAACCCCTCATGTAGATAGAATAATATGTTTTGTATGTAATAAATGCCGACATTAGTAAATAAGGCCTATATAATAATGTGAATAAGTCTAATGTAAGAAGACTTAATAGAGATTTTGCTTCTAGAAATATCTTCCTCTAGAATGTTCTTTAGAGGATAGAATTAGTATAAATAGAAGTGGAAGGTGTGGGAAAGTTTTATTTTGAGAATTATTGTAATACAACTCTGCTCTGTTGGAGGTTGTCCCCTCGAAGAGGCAAGCGAACGTGGATTTATATCAATAAAAGTATCATTGTTGGTGTCATTATTTTCTATATTTTTCCATTCCATTAGTATTTGCTGCAATATTTATATTTCTGCTTATTATAACACATCCGGTACCTTACAAAGTGACAAGCACCTTGGGTCAAAAGTGTAATCTAAATTAAAGAGATATCCAACATTTATGATGACTTGTTAATCTTGATAATAAAATTGGGTGAGAATTTAGTGTCATGTTGAAACTAATCAAAAGTACCAAGCAATATCAAGTTATGCATAGTTACACCATGTCAAAATGGTCAAATGGTGGTAGAAGTGAAAGATCAAATGTTGAAACAAGAACCAAAAGAAGAAATAGTGAATTGCATATCTAAGAGTGGATTACGCTAGTAAATCTGTATTAATGGAAGAAGAGTTATTTAAAGATTTTGTATCGATTTTATTTATCAAGTGATAAAAGTTAAGAGTGGGGAAAACCCCTATATATACAAAATGCAAAATGCAAGAGGAACGCTAACTCAAAGAAAAAGAAACCCCAACATCATTGTACATAGATTCAAGATAAATATTTCAAATGAGAACCTCCATTGGAAAAATAGGTAACTAATCACCCCATACTAGATATACTATGCCATACTTAGCTCTGCGATAATATTGTTTTAGCCTTTCTCTTAGTGTAATGATATTTTCTCTCTCCCAACCATTGAGCCTCCCACTTGTGACAACAATGCAAGGATAAGGAATTGTTATTGAAACGAGTCAATATTGTGGTTGGCACTTCTCTTTCAAGGATACAAAATTTCAAAATTACATGGTTTGATATAATTGAAGGCCATATATACATGAAGAATCATTATCATTATGATTATAAAATAACCAAATATAGGATTCATAACAATAATGATGCCTCAAAAGTAAAATTGAAGGTTATCCTAGATCAAATAGGGAAAAAAAAGACAAAAAGTCTTATGTGGACTAACATGGTTTGCTTCTAGGATTCCTTTGTGCACCAAATCCATCAGTCCAATCCCCATGACTATTTATACCTACTCGTTGAAGTAGATAGTTCAAGCTTTTGTAACATATATTAGTTGCATTTTATTCCAAAAATATTAACTTTCACTTTGTTGAAATTCACTTCTATATAAAAAAATGTTTTGATAGCCTTCTATGAAGGAGTTATCATTGATTGAAAATCTAAGTGGAGAGACTTAGTATTCTTAACTTTAACTTTACAAATTAATTTGGCAAGGATGTCATTTACCATCCATTTGAGAGACAATATATTCTTTAAGTATTTTCTTTCCTCATAAAAAAAATATCATAATTTATGTTCATAATGAAGATAAGTTACATAATGAAGATAAGTTTCAAGACCATCTGATGGATGGTCTTATATATAAAAGACTCAAAATATAGCAAAACTTGATCTCAAAAATATCATCTATCTCTACACATCAAATTGTCTTATATGATCTGAATTCTTTTTCCAAATTTAATTCAAAGGTGTCTTCAACAATGCTTCCAATAATGTTCCAATAAAAGGGCACCATACTACCATCACAAATTTGACATATGATCACATATTAGGACCTTGACATAACCTATGACCACTAAAAATAAACCAACAAGTCTGCAAGATTGAARGAAACATARAACAACAAAACTTTCATTCCAAGATTGAAAAATASTGAAAAATAGTGTTGAGAGACCTAGCCATCCTTTCATTCCAACACTATTCCCATTCCCACCTCAAGTTGGGGACCTTCTCTAGAAAGAGCATCTACCTCAAAATTGAGTTTTCTATAGACATGATCATAAGAAATATAATTAAAAATAAATTTCATTCCTTTGACACCCTCATAAATTGGACTTGGAAATAAATTCTCCATACTATAAATTACCTTCATCTAATTAATAATCACCATAGAATTAACAAAAATATGAATTTTTATACCCCCTTTATCAACGTATAGTTTTTAATAACATTTTTAGAGCAATTAGTTTAGCATAATTATTGGTTCTCCCACCCAACCTTGCCTTCAACCGAAAAAAGTGAGTCGCTGAAGTAAATGTTGTTAGACATGGTGTTATGGTGTTGGCATTGATGTGAAAGAGGGTATATGGTGTTGGTGTTGAAATTGATGCAAAAATGATCAATATAGTTATAATTATCAATGGTTAATGTGATATTGACATTGAGATAGATATTGGTGTTTTCATTAAGACATAATGTTGGATATGGTGTGTCTTTGATGCAAAAAGGTCAATATTATGGTCATCATCATCAAAATTGTGCATATGATATTTTCAAACTCATGCATTGTCTAAATAATGAATACTTA
>JASDQU010589597.1:41285-61470 GCA_032191745.1 Picea mariana
GAAAAGCGTTTGGTTGCAATTTAGTATTACAACTACTGTGATCACCTTATATTAACAATTCATCAGGTAAGCATTTTTTCCTCTATATTTACTATAAGTAAAGAAAGACCTGCAAGCTACGTGAATTAATGCATTTCATATCTTGTTCAATGGTGTGCTCTCTACTTTTCTTCCACTACAAACAAGGTGAGACTCTTCTGCAATTGATGCCTTTCTTTGTTTAATAGTTTTGTAACTTTTCTTCACACCATTTGGTATTATAATTGTGACTCAAACAACAGAATACAACCTATGTCCCATCCTATTATTAATTTCATTTAAGGATCATTTCCCGTATAACTAAAGGTAGGAAAAGAACTCTTTAAAACATTCTCTTTAAACATTCATGATGCCTGACATTACTCTTTGAGCCTTAGGATTAATCTCCGGAACAACATATTTTTGGCGTCGTTGTCGGGGAAGGTTTTTAAGGTCTATATCTTCCCCGGGGTATGAAAAATTTCAGATCTATTGATTTATGGTGAACAAGGGATATGCATTCAACTGGCTCTAATTATTCACCTGGCGTCTCCTTGGTTTGAAGACTCCACATGATTCACTGGTGACTCCACTAGTTTCAAGATGTCAAATTATTTCACTGCTCAAATTGCTGTAAGGTTTTATCCTTTGGACTTTACAAAGGTTTTTGGTTTTCCAAACGTTGTTCCTGATATTAAATAATAGGGAGATTATCTTGCTAGTTTTAGAGAGGATAAAGATGATAATCTTCCACAACATTTGTTTGAATTTCATAAGCTCATGCACCAATTAGATATCCATCATGAAGACATCCTCATGAAGTTGTTCATGTTTATTCTGGGAGGAGATGCTCATCAGTGGTACAAGCCTCTTTCTCCTTCCAACATCTCAATGTTAAAATAATTTCATGCTTCCTTCCACAAGTATTGTAGGAGGATCTATCTAGCTGATTTTATTTTTGAAGACTATTGCAATTTAGATTTCGTAGAACAATATTCTAAAGATAATCAGTTTTCTGATGAAAAATCAGAACATGATAGGAATTGTGGTCAACTATATGAAGAAGAATTTACATAAAAACAAGATATTTTTCAAACAGATCAGGAAAATTTATATGAAGAAGACTTTGAAGTAAATCAAGTAGAGGTTTCTTGCAGCAATAAGAATGAAGATGACATGATTGCAAGTAAAAATGAAGAAATCCTTATAGACCCTCCAGTCCTTCAAGTTGATCAAAGAAAAGATGATGAATCTTTTGCTGATCTAGATTCTTGGGAATGCCAATGGATTATTGAAGACCATAAGAAAACATCTCTTGGAAAATATGATTTTGGTAATGATACTGACAATGGCAATGATACTCTAAGTGCATTTATCATTGTACCAAATGTTCATAGTAATTATTGTCATGATCAAACTACTGTTCTAAATTCTTATTTTTATCATGCTGTTATTATTCGGTTATCATTACTAGTTCATCAAGAAATGGAAGTTCTTGAAAGTCAAAGTTAAGAAATTTTATATAATCAACCTGTTTATGATGAGTATCCAGATGATGAAGAAGAGAAAATTTATTTCCCAGCATGCATGGAAACATACTATAGTTCTCTTTTGTTTGATAACTATGATGAATGCGATCTTGAATTTGATGAGTAACAAATTACTTATTTTTCTTCAGAGAGTTCACTTTAACAGGAAAATTATCAGTTGCACTGTAAAAGCAATCAGCCTATGTATGATAGAGATGAAGAAGATTCTTGGACAGGTGATGACGGAGATAAGGAGGGGTTAATGGAGCAGTTTATCTCTTATTCTTGTTTAGAAACTATTGAGAAACATACTAGTGAGCCCAAATACGAGATTCTTGAGCCTGAAGAAGAAAATATCAGTAGTGGAGAAAGTGTGCAAAGGAATTTCATACAACCTGGTCAGCAGGAAGAGGTATTGATTGATTTTGAAAATTATTTATCTTTTCATGATCCAGTAGCTGTTTGGTTGGAGCATTTTCTTCAAGAGGTCCAAAATGTTGCAACATTTTGTGTGCAACCAAACTTCAGCACTAAGCGCAAGCTATCTATTCATTCTTTGCTACAAAAAAAATATTATTTTTTCATTCCTTCATCCAGCATAAAACAAGGTATGTTAAGCAATCCACTATTTGCATGGTTCCATTGGAAAGTCCATATTACTTGATCAGTGTAATTTCACCTGATTAGTGTAGGGCCAATGTCTATAAATAAGTTGTCCAAAGCAACATTTCATTTCAGCATTCTAGTTCATCATTTTATTTCATTTCTCAGTTTGGCATCCAATATGGTTCAGTTTTTTATGACTCCATATCCCAATGACGAGGCTGAGAGTTTGACAGGGTTAATTTCAGGTCCCAGAAGGATGAAGGCATGCGGTCTACTATTCTTGGTGCTTTGCAGATAGATCTTGTTGAACATGAGATGAGGCTCGAGAAAAATTCAACACTCGTCTTCTTTTATTTTTGATTTCTCTAAAAGCAGGTGATAAATAAATAATATTCCTTGTTGAAAATTCAAAAGAAAAATAAGGTACGAGTTCCTATTCTTCTTTATAGTCTGAATAAAATTGATTGAAATAAATGCAAAGGAATTTTTTCTCATGATAATGTTATCACCTGATCTAAAAACTGGAGATGTAGAAAAATATAACTCGAAGTGTCATGCTCATAAATTCTAAATCCATCTCTGGTATAAAAAATAAAAATAATAATAAATAAACTGGAAAGAAGTCTGAACTTAATACACAAACTTGTGTGGGATTAGCACATTTTTTATTCAGATCCTCCGAATCCTTGATTTGGTTATTTTTTCCTCCCCCCAAGTTCTTTCCACTCAAGATTTTCTTTCTCCTTTCTCATCCTTTTAGTCTTCATAGAGATAAAGAGACTCATCCTGACTCTGAAAACTCAAAATCATATTTTCAAAACAGGATTAGGTGAAAATATTTATGTTCCTTTGATTTTAATTGAAAAGTATGTCTAGGCTAATCTTGGTAATTTTAGCTCTGCTATCAGACTTTGAAATAACTAATTCGCTCAAGGTTGATCCTTGAAAATCAAAATCCCTATAAAATCTTCCCTATAGGCGAAGGTGTATTGAAAATTGGAAGAAAATTAGTCTCAGAGTATAGTTAAAAAATTATTACAGACCTCCCCTTTAATTTTTTTAAGCAGATATCATCCCTCGTATGATACATACAAATTGATTGCCCCCACTTAAAAATATTAAAATATAAGACAAATGGTGAAAGGAATTTCATAATCTGATTGCCCCCATTTTGTCCAAAAAGATACGATGAAAGGAAATTCATGTAATGATTTCCCTCATCTCAGCAAAATGCAAAAGTGCTAATTGAAGTGATGAAAGGAAATTCAATGCGAGAGGTAGATAACTTCACTGGGGTACTGAACATGCTCACTGGAAGTGAAACAATATCTACGATATCTGTATGGATTTCATACATATCTACAAAGCATACTCTGACATCTAATTCTCTTTCCGGTAATATTTACATTCTGGAACAACGAGGGATTCCCTAAATAAATTGTTACATCTACTCAACCTTGATGTGAACAAAGTCAGTCGAAGGCTGATATTTTAGTTAAAGTTATTTTTATTATCCTAAACAATTCTAAAATCAGTTTTAGGAAAAGGAACCTTTAAATAACCTAACTTGAGATCAATCATTAAGTATGTTTTGAAGGTTTTTTTTTGAGATCTGGTTAAGTTCATTTTTCTATGTATGATTACATCTTAAATAAAATTGGAATATGTTTTTCAAAAATAAATAATGACTCCATTTACCCAATAAAGGAACTTGGTATAATTTTCTTTTATGCCTCACAGGGAGCCACAATCCCCAGATGGAGCCTATGTTGGAACACTTATAATTTTGAGATTTTGAACTTTAGATTTTGCTTCTTAGAAATAAAAGTTTTACCCAAAAAAGCAAAAAACTTAGAGAATTATTCTGGGAATTCAACCTTTGGAGGATTTATTTCATGCTAGATTCAAAACCTCTGAACCCTGAACCATCGAATTTCTAATGACGTTTATTCTTGACTAAAGTTAACATTTCAAATAATTATCGTGATTTATCAGGTAATAAATTCCGTTAAGTTCTTTGTCAGTAGAGTTATACGAAGATCGATAGACTTTGGGAATAAAGCTCTTCGAATTTCAAATTTATTTTATGATTTTCAATTAACCGTTTTTTTATTCAATGAATATCTTACAGACTTCTCTTGTTACATACAAGCTAATTTTATCTCCTTAAGGATTATGGTGCCACGAAAGGTTGCAAGGAATCTTGACAGATCAGATTTCAGAATATGCTAGAATGCTAAACCGGTTTGGAAGCTTGACAAAATAGGAAAGGGACCAAATATGGTAGGGAATGGATAAATAGACAACGAAAATACCTAAAGTGATAAGTCCCCAAAGTGAGAGATCTGGCACCACGTGTCCTTTTGATTTGGACGACCGAGATTTACTTCAAAACTCTAGGCTTCGGGCGTTCCAAGGTGCATAACACCACAAACCTCTGAAGTGCTAAGTCCCCGAAGTGAGAGATCCGATGCCACATGTACTTTTGATGTGGATGATTGATATTTACTTCGAAACTTCAAGCTTTGGGCATTCCGAGGTGCATTACACCACAAACCTCTGAAGTGCTAAGTCCCCGAAGTGAGAGATATGGCGCCATGTGTCCTTTGGATTTGGACAACTGAGATTTACTTTGGAACTCCGGGCTTCGGGCCTTCCGAAGTTCTTACTTCATGCATCCATATTTCTTTTGAAGTGGTCATCCACCGGAGTGCATGATCTCTTGCCACGTGTCCACTTCAATCAACAGTCCAGATGAAATTTGGGACTTCTTTACTCAACACTACTTGCTTCCTTCTGGAATACAAGATCACTGAATACGGGGATCGTCTGACATTTGTCCCCTACTTGGATCGACGAACATGAATTGCACGAAGTTCGCTCTGTCTTCTCTACATGTGCCCGAGAGCTGTGACCTTGACTTAACCTTTGGGTGCTTATCTCTCTTTGAAAGATCAACAATCATGTTTTAATGGCCCATGGAGATCAGTGACCGAGAATGATTGCGGGGGGAAAAGTTGTGCAGGGTTTAATTTGGAAAGGGGGCCCCGCAATTTAAACCGTGATTTCCTCTTGGGGGTATGTGGCATCACCATGTGCATTGTAGGGAAAAAGGCGGGTTACCTAAAAACCACTTCCTCGCGCCCCCACAAAATAGACCATTAGAATCTCAACTAAACACCTGTCCTCCACCCACTCCACCTTTCACCCTCCATCCTATCACACCCTCCACGCTCCCGATACCGTCCACCTCACCACCTACATTCTTGCAACCGCTCATTCCACATCACCACCTACATTCTCACAACTACTTATCCCACCTCCTTATTGGATAATTGTCCCCACGTCATCCTGTTCATGAACTATTATTATTCCCCGTAACTGTTAGACATCCCATAATGAATCAAATCTGAGCTACCTGTCCAATTACCACCCCCATATCTTCAACTGCAATTATTTATCCCAGTAAATGCATCCGAAGGGACAGATGGAAACAAAATCAGATGGAAACATAATCAGATGGAAAAGATAGTAAGCCAATGATTGTGGTGACCTTAATAGAAATGTGTACCCATTTCAAAGAACAAAGGAAAATGAATGCATTTGCGAGCAAATGAAGAGACCGATGAAGTGCTAGCACATCAAATCAAAACTCAACAATATCTGCATGTTGTTATTTCATTCAGATGGTATTCTATTGTAGGAAGTCCAACGGTTTCCAGTTGAGACAATTTTTGTATAAATAGATATATTTTAGATCTATTCAAGGGGTGGCTTCGAGCCCAATGTTGGGGCTGCTTCTTGCCGGATGTAATAATGAAAACTCCCCTTTTTTGAGTATTAATACAAGTTTATACAAAGATTGTAATTTTCGTTCAGTTTGAGTTATGTGTTTCCTCTGTATTTTCATTTCTCTGAATTTCTTTATATAATTCCTTGAAAATCGATTGGTCGCAATTTAGTATACAATTACTATGATCACAAGTCCATATCAACAATTCATCAGGTAAGCAAATTTTCCTCTGTATTTTCTATAAGTAAATCAAGACATGCAAGCTGCGTGAATTACTACATTTCATATCCTGTTCAAGGGTGCGCTCTCTACTTTTCTTCCACTGCAAACAAGGTGAGACTCTTCTACAATTGATGCCTTGCTTTGTTTAACAATTTTGTAACTCTTCTTCACACCATTTGGTATTATAATTGTGACTCAGACAACAAAATATAGCCTCTGTCCTGTCCTATTATTAATTTCATTTAAGGATCATTTCCCATATAACTAAAGGTAGGAAAAACACTCTTTAAAACATTCTCTTTAAACATTTATGATGCTTGACATTACTCTTTGAGCCTTAGAATTAATCTCAAGAACAACATGAAAAAGGTCACAAACTTATGTTTAATTCATAGAAGTGTGGGATAAGAAAAGCAGGTTCAGGAAAATTGATTGCGTCAGCTGTAAGAACTTCAAGAAACATATATGTATTAAGTGAAATTGGAGATGAAAAGTGTTTTCTAGGAATGGAAGATGAAGTTTGGCTATGGAAAAAAAGAATGGGTCACATAAACTTTGATAACCTCATCAAATTCAACAAAAAGAAAGCAATCAAAGAAATGCCCTAGATCACAAAGCCAACCAACACATTATGTAGGCATTGTAAAAAAGGAAAGAAAATGAAGAACAGGTTAAAATAATAAGAATACTCTAGAACAAGACCAATGGAAATTGTACATACTGATCTAGTTGGACCAACTAGAACAAATGGTTTAAAAGGTGAGCAATAATTTATGTTATTGGTTGATGATTATACAAGAATTACTGCAGTTTTTTTTCTCAGGAAGAAATTAGAAGCATTTGAAAACTTCAATGTATACAAGCAAATGGTTGAAAATGAAATGGATTCAAAAATCAAATGTTTGATATCGGACAATGGAGGAGAGTTTACTTCAAAGAAATTTATGGATTTCTGTAGAAATCATGGAATAAGAAGGCAATTCTATGTTTCTAGGATGCCTCAACAGAATGGAGTTGTCGAAACAAAGAACAAGACATTACAGGAAATGGATCGAACAATGTTAATGGATTCTAAATCAACATATGTTTTTTGGACACATGCAGTGCATACAACAATTCACATCCAAAACAAAGTAATGCTCAGAAACAATAGTGACAAAACTCCCTACGAGCTATGGAAAGGAAGACCAACAAATGTGAAGCACTTTATAGTTTTTGGAAGCAAATGATACATCAAAAGAGAAGATGGAAGAATGGGTAAGTTTGATTCTTGTGTGGACAAAGGCATACATGTTTGTTACTCTAGTACAATAAAATCATACAAGTGTTACAATATAAGGCTCAACAAAGTTGTGCAAAACATCAATTTAACGGTTGATGAGACAGGTGGATGAAAATTAAAGGAAGAAGAAAATGAGTCAGTTGAACAGGTTTACGAAGAAGAAGCAAAGGATGAAGAAGCAACAGAAGGGGAAGATGAATAAGATCAGATAGAAGTAGAAGAGAAAGTACAAAAAGTACCTCCAAAGACACCTAGCAAACAAATACAGAAGAATCATCCTTCAGATCATATTATCAGGAACAAAGATGCAAGAATTGAGACTAGAAGAAGAATTTGTTCACCATAAGAACTACACCTAGCACTCTTATCGTCGATTGAACCAAGCAATTTTGAAAAAGACAACAAGAATGAATTCTGGAAAAAGGCCATGAATGAAGAGTTGGATAAAATAGAGAAGAATGACACTTGGGAATTGGTTGCAAGACCAAGGTTTAAGAATGTGATCAACACAAAGTGGGTCTTCAGAAATAAATTGAATGAATATGGATAGGTTACCAGGAACAAAGCTAGATTGCTATGTAAATGATACACATTGATTGAAGGTATCAAATTTTAAGAGACATTTTCCCCAGTTTCCAGAATGGAAGCAATCAGAATGATCCTAACTTATGCACGCTCCAAGAATATTAAAGTGTATGAGATGGATGTGAAATCAGACTTTATGAATGGGGAACTTGAAGAAGAAGTCTACATTGATAAACCAAAAGGATTTCAGTTTTCAGAGAACGAAGATTATGTGTTCAGGTTGAAGAAGGCCTTGCATGGTCTAAAAAAGGCTCTTAGAGCATGGTATTCTAGTCTGGACAGATATCTACAGTAGGAATGATTCAGAAAAGGAAATGTAGACAACAACCTCTACATCAAGGTAACTCAATTTAATATTTTGATAATTGAAGTTTATGTTGATGATATTATTTTTGGAAGTGATGATGATAGGTTAAGCCAAAAATTTGCAATGGATATATAGAATTAATTTTAAATGTCATTACTTGGAGAACTATCCTTCTCTACGGGTCTTCAGATATGTCAAAGAAACCAAGGAATTTTTATTTTTCAAGCTAAGTATATCAGAGAAATGCTAAAGAGGTTCGGAATGGAAGATTCCAAACCAGTTAATACTTTTATGAAAACTAGTTGCAAGTTGAGTAAAGATGATGATTCAAAGTCTACATATCAGAGACAATATATATTAATGATTGACAACTTAGTGTATGTGACAACTTCCAGACCAAATGTAATGCAAGCATTTGGACAAGTGGCATGATTTCAAGCAACACCAAAGGAATCACATGTTCTAGCAGTGAAGAGGATTTTTAGATATCTCAAGGGTATAGAAGAGTTTGGATTATGGTATCCAAAAGGAAAGGATATATCACTTATTGCCTATACATATGCAGATTGGGTAGGTTGTATTGAGGACCGACGAAGCACCAATGGAGTAGCGTTCTACTTGGGTGAGTGTTTGGTATCTTGTTTAAGCAAGAAACAATCATCAATATCATTGTCTATAGCTGAAGCATAGTACATTGCAACAGTAGCATGTTGTACATAGGTTCTATGGATGAAATAAACTCTGATAGATATATAGGTTGAGTACGATAAACACATTCCAATATTTTGTGATAATACAAGCACTATCGATATCTCAAAGAATCCAGTGATGCACTCCAAGACGAAGCATATTCCAATCAAGTATCACTTTCTAAGGGAATAGGTTATAGAGAAGAACATCATAGTTGAATATGTGGGAACAAAATAATAGTTTGCATATATCTTCACAAAACCACTTCCAAGGGAAGCCTTTGAGTATCTCCGCCAGAGACTTGGAGTAATTTCTACTCTAAAATGAATGATTTTGAATGCTTATCTTATATTTCTTAAATTTACATGAGGAATCACCATAAAGAGAAAAATTCCAGTTGGGGGAGTAGTTTTAGGAAGATTTCACTCAGGGGGAGAATCCCCAAGGATCATTTAGTTAAGGGGAGCAACCCCAGATGAGAATTTACCTTTTCCATTGATGTAAAAGGGGGAGAGATAAATAATATGTAGGATAGAGAGTTAGATGCTTGGAGAGAGAGCATAGAGGCATGTTTCTATGGGGAGCGATGGTCACAAGGGGGAGCATGAGCGATATGACTTTATTGTTGCATCAACGTGTTTCCATCAATGCCAAAGGGGGATATTGTTGATTAATTGGGTTGGTTTTCATTGATGTTAATCCTTGAAGAAAGTCCGGTAGCAAATTCCGGTAGCCCCAACAGTATGGTTAAAGGAATCCAGTTTGATTGATGTATAATGGTATGAATATTAATATATTTGTAGGCAAAACTATTCTAGATGGATATTACATGATATGTGGAACGCCACATAACTCTTCATGGTTACAGAGTTATGGCCTTGTGAATTTGGAGAACCCTCATGAGTTATCTAGAAGGTCAAATAAGTGAAAGTATTCTAGAAGCTCCTAGAAAAATGTTGACTAGTCAAGTGGGTGATACTAGGAGTTAATCAAGGATTAAGTTGTTGCAATAAGAAAATAATTAAAAATAATTTAGTTGCAACTAGAAGTGGAGAATTTACTATTTGTATCAAAGTGGGTTAGAAGTGGACAAATTGTTAAAAGTGGGTTAGCCCTAAAACAAGGATATTGGGATAAGTTTGTTAGAAGGTAACTCCTTAAGGAATCTACATGGAAGTATAAATAAGAGAGAAATAATATCCTATTAGCACCTATTGAGAACATTGAATATCTATTATTGTGTAAGGCTTATTGCAAGTACTCATTGATACATCTGAAGTTGCGCAAGCCTGAGGTAGAGCGAAGGGTTGACAATGAAAGTTTCAGAATTACATAAAATATTGAAAAAACCCTACTTTTTGAGGTGTATGCATGCTACAGTGGATAAGGGCACGTACATATGTGATATTTCAGTATAACAGGGTGCGTACATGTGAGAAAAGCCACAAAAAATTGAGAATATGAAGATTTCAGGTCTCTAGAGTCTGAAAGCAAGCTCCCAGGAAGGTCTATAGTGATCAGGTACAACAGATTTGCCTACAGGTTCAAAGGTATGTCTTATTTATATAAGTAGTTGTATTTTTTTTGTCTACATGAGATATGGTTATGGGGGTTTAAGGATTTTCCCTGGAGAGGCTATTAGCTACATGGGACTTACTATATAAGTTAGATCTACAAAAATACATTGCTGGTATAATTTATCATTGGTATATCTTGTTAATGTTGAGGAATATATTGTATTTCTTGGCATATGGTTAAGTTTATTTGTGGTACATCGTTGAGATCTTGTATTTGTGAAGTGGTTGATGTATTGAGAGGCTATATATCAATTAGGGTTTGATGTCGAGTCCATGTGAGGGTTATTATACTTGTTCATGATTATAAACACTTGGATGACACATCAATAGAGAGATATATATGCACTTGGTTAAGGGATTTGTATGTGCATGTATGCATAGGGAACAAATACAGTCTGGACACAATGGCATGTTGCAGGTTGATATGATAGAGGTAGCAAAGGGTCAAATTTTTTTAGGAAAGAGAAAAGCCTAGTTTTCAGAAGGCGTACGCATGCTATAGTATATAAATGTCGTGTACATACGCAGGTTGCAGTATAGAAAGGGTGCGTACATACATGCACTATAGAACATACAGGTCACATACATGTTGGATTTTTATTGGTACAGGATGAGTACAGGTACAGGTTGGTTATAGGACACTGGCACATGTTGGTTACAGGTTGTTGGCACATATTGGTACAAGTTTATAGTGGTAGATCTCATAGTGAGAGTGTGACAGTGGTTTCATCATTTCACTTATATTTCAGGGAAACAGGATGGGGCAAGGAAAAGTGGTTGTAGCCACCTTCTGGTTGTAGCCGGAGAACATAGGGGGTTGTAGCCTCCTTCTGGTGGTATCCAAAGAATTAGGGAGTTTGAGCTTCCCTCAAGTTGTAGCCTGAAAATATAGGGGGTCGGAGCCTGCTTCTAGTTGCAATTGGAGAACAAAGGAAGTTGGTTCTTCCAATGAATGTAATTCTTAAAGACAGATAAGAAAAAACATTTTTTGGTTTTCTCCCGCATTGGGTTTCCATGTAAAAATACTGGTGTACTATGCATGTGTGTGATTGTTCATTGTTTATGGTTTATTTACTCTACACTTATTGGATGATAATGTTATGTCAAGATCATAAAGATAAATAAAACTTACATACTATGGTTAAAAGGATTATATTTCTCTATTACTAATTCACCCCCCCCTCAGTAATCCAACAAAATCCACTGAAATTTCTAGTGACTTCTCTTTTTCAAACCTGGTATTTGGAAGGAAGAATAAAAGGAAAAATCCTGATCAAAAGAAAACCACACATGTATCAAATCCAAAATATTTGTTGTGATCCAAAATTTCACAATATAGATCAACCTCTTCTTCTTTAGGTAATATTTTTCAACCTAAAGGAACTCAGTTAAAAGTTAATACTTCTAGAGAAAATATTCTTAATTCTGAATCTAAGTTGACAGTTTATGAATCAAAAGCTAGTCCATCTAAAATTCAAATTAATTTTTCTGGAGTAACAACTAGTTCTTTGAAATTAAAAGATATTGATTTAGGAACTAGTACTGCTAAGCTAGAATATTATGAGTTGAAAATTATCATTACTAATCCTCTAGTTTATACTTCATATTTGAAACTTAAGAGTTCTGAAATTATTTTTGATTATAAACCTACTCCTGTAAATCCTGAAATTATAGAATCTGAAATATATGTTGATTTCTCAAAATTAAAGGTTAATTTTCCTGAGATTAGGGTTACCATTCCTAAATTTCTTGAAGATCAGCTTCACATAACTACTCAACTAGAAGCTTCATTTTATTCATAGTTTCCAACTGTGATATCTCCTTCTTTTTCTCCAAGTAAGGTTGAAGAGGAATCTACAGTTGATTTTTATTAACCTCTTTCTCCCTTGACTTCTTTTCTTATTTCCCCCTAACTTGTTTACATACCTTCATATACACTTTCTCATTCACCTGAAAATACATCATCAACTTCCCTTTTCTTTCCTCCAGGTACTCAAACCTTAGGGGAAGAAACATTCACAACTTTCTACAATCCTTCTTTCAATCATTAAAAGCCTCTTCAAGACATAATGAATGGAAATGTAAATAAACCAAACCAACCTAATCAACCTCATCCACCTCCACCAAGAGTGTTCAATAAGGTTGTAGCTAGATAGGCTCCCCTTATATTGCCTGCAAATATTCCTGATATTCCTGATAATTACTTAAAAATGATACCTAAATTTAATGGAGAAAGTGAAAATACAACAATTGAAAATTTATCCTTCTTTGATGAGTTTGTTGATATGTTTGGACTTGACCATGAATATGTTTATATGAGGTTGTTTGTCCAAAAATTTGAAGGGGAGGTGAGAATTCGGTTTAAGGGGCTTCCTCCAAATTATTTAGATTCTTATGATGCATTAGAAACTACTTTTCCTAGGCAGTGGGGTGAGAAGAAAGATCATCTTTATTACCTAACTGAATTTGGAGCTTTGAAAAATAATAATAATGAATCCGTTTATGATTTCATTAAAAGATTCAATAATACTTATAGTAAAATTCCAGGTTAAACCTTCACAAACAACTGTAAAAATTACTTTTGTAGGTTGTTTTGATCCTACTTTTTCGTTATTGTTGAGAGAAAGGAGATATATAAATTTATCTAATATGAAATATGATGCAATCGAGATTAAATATACTTTGATAAAATCTGGAAAATTTAAAGTTAAAAATGAAACAGGGTCTAGAGAAACAAGAAAAAATAGAGAACATGGTAGTTCATCTAGTGCAAATGAAAACTTTCAAGATGAAAAGATTGAGGAAATGGATAAATTAATAAAAGATTTATCTAATAAATTATCCAGAATGGAAGTTGATAGGGTTAAAAATGAACCTAATATTAGAAACCCTAATCAATTTAGAAGGAATTTTAATCCTTAGTTTCAACAAAGACCTTGTAGGAACAATGATCAACAAATACAAGATCCTTTGAAAGATGAAAATATGTTGGAAGGAGATGAAGATCATGAAAATGAAAATATAGAAGAAGTTAATTTAGATGGTCAGGATCAAGTTAATCCACATGTCACACATGAATAATATGAACAATCACTTAGCTTTGGTCAGTTATTTAATGAAAATATTGTTAACAATATTGATACACCTTCTCCTCAGTTTAGGTTATTTTCTAATGCAATTTAAGCTGATTATGTCCTTAGACCAAGACCAAAGAATAACAAGGTTGTTTATTCTAGTCAACCAAATAAAATTTTGATAAAATATAAGAGCAAAGAAGCTGCTGCTGCAAAACAACAGGATAATCAACTAACAACCAAGGTAAAAAAAATTTGAACCAAAAGAACCAAAAAAATCAGTCAGTTCTTTTAATCTGGAACATGAATTATGCAAAATCAAAATTGCAGTACCATTAGTAGAATTGACTATGAGTCCATTGTATAAAAATAAAATTTTGAAGATCATTATTTTTTCAGAATCGAAGATTCATGTTGATACTATTAATCTTTAGGATGAGCATCCTACAATAATATTTCGACCTAATATTGAAGTTATTAGTGATTTAGTAGCCCCATTTTACATTTCTCTAACTGTACATGCTCACCTTTTACATAATTGCATGTTAGATTCAGGTGCATCACATAATCTTATGCCCAAGGTAATTATGGAAAAGTTGGGATTACAAATAACAAGACCATATGAAAATATTTATTCATTCGACTCTAGGAAAGTGAAATGTATTGGAATGATTAAAGACTTGGTAGTAAACTTAGCACAAATCCCTACAAAATGTATCTTAATGGATGTAGTTGTGGATGATGCGCCAGCAAAATGTGGGATTCTTCTCTCAAGATATTGGGGAGCCAGATTAGGAGGATCTTTACAGTTAGCCATGATTTATTCCACGATTCCACTTTTTGGTGGGCAATATACTATATTGTATAGGGAAACCAAATTGGTGGCCTATATAGTTAGTGATCCCAAAATCCCCAACAATTATCCCATGTATGTTGCTAACCAAGATTTGAGAAGTTGTATATTATCTGTAAATAGGAGTTAGAATCGTTTTTAGAAATAAAGCAAATTGATCATTATGAAAGTCTTGTTGATATTGAAGAAGGGATGTGGAAGATGTTTTTTGATGGTGCCTCTTCATGGGAAGGATATGGAGCTGGTATTTTATTTGTATCTCCTTCAGGTATTAAAATTGTCCCTTTTTATTGTAGATAACAGTTTGATACATATTCTACAAACAATGTCTATGAATATGAAGCTTTGGTAATAGGCTTAGAAACAACTAGAAAATTGAAAATTAAACATTTAGTGGTTTATGGAGATGTTGAATTAATAGTTAAGCAAATCAGGAAAATAAATCAAGCCAGACATCCAAGGATGAGAGCATACAATAATTGTGTATTGGATATAATTGAAAACTTTTTTTTGTCATTTAATATCCATGCAATACCCATAATACATAATCAACAAGCGAATTCCTTGGTTGTCGCAGCTAGTACTTTTAGACCACCAAATGTCACAGTTTAGAATATCAAATTCAACTAAGGAATAGGCCTTCCATTCCAGATATTGTCCAACATTGAAAAGTATTTTAGGATGATCGGTATATTAAACAATTCCTAGAAATGGCAGAAGAATTTTCTGAAATTCATATAGATCAGGAAAATCAAAATGATGCAATTTGGACACAACAAGAAAATCAGACTAATGGAGAGCTCAAAAATAAAATTGCCGATAAAAAAATGTTATTGTTAAAAAATAATGAAATTCCAAAAGTTTTAATACCATTAGAAAGAATTTTTGATCATAATGACATTCCTTTAAAACCCTCTCTACAACCACAATTAGATGAAGTGGAATATTGTAATATTGGAACTGAAAGGAATCCTAAATTTGTAAAACTTTCTGAATATCTGCTTGCTAAACAATAACAAAAATATGTTGAGTTACTTAAGGAATATACTAGAGTTTTTGCTTGTTCATATGAATACCTTAGAACTTATTATACCAACATTATACAACACAAAATTCCCTTGAAACCTGGTGTGAAACCTTTCAGACAAAACTTAGGCAGATTAACCCCATTTTACTTCCTGTCATAGAGAAAGAACTTAAAAAATTATTGGATGCAAAAATCATTATACCACTTAGATATTTTGTTTATGTGGCCATTCTTGTGCTTGTAAGAATAAACAATGGGGAAATTGGATTATGTGTAGTGTAACGTACCCAACCACTCGTAGTCTTGGGCTACGCCACTTAAACAGGCTACAACACACCCAACCACCACCAGGCGGGGCACGTTGCAGTCCCAAGACTCACTTCTCTGATCTAAGTTTGAATTATAACAAAATTTAATATGAAATCAAGTAGGAATAAACCACATGCATTAATCAAGCTCCAGGCTACATCATACATAAGTAAGCAACGTGCCATGCACATCAAATAATCAACATTACATGCACATTAAAAATGCATATCTCAGAGATAATTAAATACACAACGAAATAACATTATACATAGAACACAAAAAGATCTTATCTTTCAAGTAAACATTCACCAACTGGCTTCAGACCAAGGAAGTTCCTCCCAAACATAGACATTTTTGTTCATTTAATCTCAACAACATGTCACCCCAAAGCTAGGGCTATGAATCCACAAGGATGGGTCCTAGGAAAAATCTAAAACATGCAACATTTGGCTAACTAGTTCTCAGGTTTCCCAACCACACAACAAATCCTAATTTACAACTCTCTTTCCCCCTCAGCCTGCACAACCCAAAGAAATGAACACCTTTTTATGCCATGCAGTCCCTGAGGTTGTTCCATTTCTCTCCAGGGATCTAGTGCTACTGGTAAGGAAATCTCCCAACTAGAAACTTCAAGGATTAATAGTTGTGGAAAGTTCTATCTGAACTTCCATCAAGATCATGCACTCAGGCATCCATTCCCTCCTAGAATGATCAATAAAATATTACACCCATTTAGCAATGTCTCTCCTCTTCCTTCCATTCATTTCCATCCTCATCCCAAGAGCACACGAACTAGCAATAGTGAGTGAAGAAGAAGAAGAACAAGGGAGAAAGGGGAAGAAGACAAACCGGGGGAAGATAACCCAACTAGGGGAAGATAAACCCCCAACTTCACCCAAATACACCCTCATGTATCCATTCGTATCCATGATCAGACCAAGAGCACATGAATTCAACAAGAATGAGGCTCCTAAATATGAAAGAGTGAGAAGGGTGTGTAGTGAATGACTAAGAACAAGTGAACCTCCAAACAAACCAAAGATGGGTTTATATAATTACTTGGAAATAAAGAACCACATGTCCTCCCCCAGGAAGCTCATGTAACACCTTTTCTCCATAAAATCAATTATGATTAAATAAAACAATAATAAAAATACTTACCCCCTCAAGCCCCCTCTCTCATGGAATCATAGCCCCCTCTCTCATGGAATCATAGCCCCCTTTCTCTTTTGTCCTTGTCCATCTTGCATCCAATGATGTATTTTATTAATGTATATGAAGTATTACATTTCATAGGCACTCTGTCCCTTTTTCAACTTTACTGGATCACTAGCCTAAGTCACAATTACATAATACATTATAGTTCATAAGGGTTAAAACTGTGATGTTACACCCCCCTCCCTTTATTTTGGCACTGTCCTCAGTGCACAACACCCTTCCAATGTTATTAACATTGTAGATCTAGGCTCTTTGGACTTAATCCACACAAACAATCCCACCAACTCTTATACACATAGGTGCTCTGGCCGAAAATTAAACATGTATACATAGACATTTCGACCCAAAACATGTATAATGATCTTCAAAAATTATTTTTCTAGTAGCAGTTCCAACCAACAAGATATTATTTCCTCTCAGATTGCACAATCCAAAGAAATGAACCCCTTTATCTGCCATGCAGTCCCTCAGGTTGTTCCACTTCTCTTCAGGGCTCCGGTGCACTTGGCTAGGAAGTTTCAAAGTTGCGGCTTCCAGAACTCCAGCTACAACAAGTCCATTGGACTTTCTTCATTCCATGCCTTTGTCATTTAGTTTCTCCAACATTACCTTCTTCTTTTCCCTCATATTCTACTACTTTTATAAATCCTCAACATTCATTGTTTTCCTACAGCATGTCAATTCACAAGTTGTGCATAATTTTTTTAATTTTTTTCATAATCTAAGAGCAAATTTTCATAATCCAATACAAGACTTATCTATGCGGTTCATGGATCTGCATCCATATGGCTGTCTCGTTAACTTGACTCACTATTTTCCCTGACATACCCTTTGTGCGGATGATCTCAATCAATAGTTTATGAGAACTATCAAAGTCTCATCTTCCTTATGGTCACTCGCCTTCCAGGCCCAAGCTCAGGCATCCCCTTCTCTACTATACAGTCCCTTAGGCAATCCATCTTGCTCGACCAAGGCTTTATTACACAATAATATTTCTAGGGACACAAGGTTCTCATGTCACAACAATATCCCTTTTCCATGATTTCCAGCTATCATATCCAACATCTCATCTGTATTATACACATACAACCATAATGAGATATCATTATAACAATTTTCAATCATAATATCAAATTTGTTTTATACATGAATTTTGTTTTTGCAAGCATGAGATTTATTCTCATAATGTTTGGCTTCTACAACTGTAGATATCAATATTCCTTATGGGCTTACATCTCTGCCATATTCAAGACCATCCTACCTGCAATTTTCTCGATCTACATTCAGCCAAAACAATTTGTCACTAATTTATTAAATTATAATTCCCAAAACTGTTTTATATAGAAAAAATATAATTTCCAGACATGAGCGTTTGCCCATAATAATTTGGATCTTGCAGCAATAGGCATTGATATTCTTTATAAGCTTACAACATTGTCATATCCAGGATCCTTTCTTCCTCCAATTTCAACATTCCTCAGCCAAACAAATTGTCAATATCTCATGTACCAGCTATATATATATTATTTATTTATTTATTTATTTTCATGCTAACAAGTGATATCTGAACTGTAATATCTAACATTTCGTACTGGTAGTTATCAACTTCATGAGTTAGCGATACTCACATCATTTCAGCTATTAGCATAATCATTTCTATCTTATATGATATATACATGCATTCACCCATTGCATTCAATAATTCTTGTAATATCACTTGTAATATTTTTAATAGATCCAAAAACTGATCTTGGAATTGTAACAACAACAATCCAATCACCTTAAGCTAGTATTTATATTAAATATAATGCATCTATCCATCATTATGTATTCTTAGCACCACATGCTTTTCATAATGAAACAATTAATTATTAAATAAAATAACAATCGATCTACCAATACAGATGGCCACATTTACACACTGCATCTATCCATCATTATGTATTCTTAGCACCACATGCTTTTCATAAGGCAACAATTAATTATTAAATAAAATAACAATCGATGTACCAATACCGATGGCCATATTTACACACTGCATCCCTACGTTGACTACATAATGCCACATGACTATGTCATGCGTTCCACCATGATGAGTTGGACGGTCTGGCCAATGCCTCAACACATCATCCACACACTTCCTAATTCTTTCCTGACTATTTGGATACCTTCCTTTTCAACCCAAACACAACACCAAGAATATAATTCTCAAGTGCTCTTCAATGTCGGAAAAGAGGTTGTAGTCCAACATCAGATATGCAATAGATACCATTGAGCACTCAGATAGCGCTATAACCGTTCGATATCCAACCATATTATGGTCTCACACATGACTATCTCTATGGATTTTCGTTGTTATAGAAGGAGTATTTCTCCTAAATTAACCCGGTTATGATCCCATAACCAATCATAACATAATATGCAACCAACATGTTATCTAAATGCATTATAGCATCAACAACATTTACATACTCTAGGCCTTTGGCCATTACATATCAATTTAAATATTGAAAATCAACTGACAAAATTATTACCTCAATCCCCTTCAACATGTCTGCATCAAAAGAAACGAAATGCATACCTGCATGGTTTTTATCCACCTACTTGTTGCTATCTAATCAACCAATATTTGTAGAAGCTCACAAACTTCCTCCATCATTTTGATCACCATTCCTGCCACCCTCATGAGTCTTCACCTAGATGGAAATTATAAGCAACAACAACATCCACATATTTAACCATGCTATATCATTTTTCCTAAATACATAATCCATCATTAGTCATACTCAATTCCCATGACATCATTATTTCATAATAATAGACTATTATAATTTCACAAGAATGTTATATGCATATCCAAGCATGTGAAATTACACGTCCATAAGAACCAAGCATTTACTATCAGCATGCCTAATAATGCATATGCATTTTAACTTCATTGTATGCCTCATGCACTCTAGTGAATTTCTATTTTAATTCACTTATTTATTTATCTATTTATTTTGTAGTTGGTTGTCCTTGAACTCCTTCAGATCCTTGTTGCCTTGTGTGCTCCCATTCTTCTCATATGCATTATGGTTCCCTGGTATGAACAC
>JASDQU010589598.1:68819-79422 GCA_032191745.1 Picea mariana
ACCAATCCGCAAAAGGGGATTTGGTCCTTATACAATTACCGACTTGATTAATCCTCAATGGGGATTAATCTAATAATAAAAATAATAATAATGACATGATTAATCCACAATGGGGATTTAATCCAATAACAAAATAATAAGAATGCTCTTCACAGTTACATTATTTCAACAGTAATGAAGGCACACATCTGAACGGCTAAGGCGCCAGCGCTTTCATCAACGGTTGAGATTGAATTCCGGACACCCCCGACCATTCTACTTTTAACAGTAGGGGGGGGGTCCGGAATGGAATTTTTTCTGGTGAGCCCCTATCTCTACGTGGTAGGAATCCATTGGTTCAGAATCCCACCGCTTATTACTGTCTGACATACCTCGTCACCCATGATGTCATCTTCCACGTTTTCCCCTAAAGATCACATATCATTACTCTGTCAGACTTTTCACCCTATGACAAGTCCCTTCACCATGGTCAAGTCCCAATCAACTCCCTCCACGTCACTTAGTCATATTTGTCATTCATTGTCACCTGCCATCTCACGCTCCAAATGACCCATTGGCAATTTATTACAGGCTAACTTATCCATTAGCCTGCTGACCTGTCCCCCACGCCCAATGGATATCTGTTTTCTCAAAACTACCATTTCCCTTCATTCTTCCATTGCTTACGGTGTTGTCTCACTAGAGAAATATCTTTCTTGTCGCACCAGAACACAGTTTCCCCATTTTCTCTCTGTTTCATTCGACCGTCCAAAGCCACCGTCATCCCCACTAACGATTGTTTGATTTGTGGGTGTTTTCATAGCGATGGTTCCAAAATCAAAGAGGATAGAAGCTAAGGAAAATCCTTTCCTCCCGCCTCCTGTCGATCTTGACAGGATCCCCCTGGCCAACAAAGATAATTTAATTGCAGACACCAGGTGCAAATTTGACTTCGCAGATTTGCAGTCATGGCTTAAAAAGGTTTTCTTAGATCAGAGCGATGAAATTGGGCTCTGGGAGTCCAACCTTCCTCTGTATCTTTTCCCCCAGGTCCACCATTTCCCTGAGTTCGCCCTCAAGTGCCAGGCTCATTATCTCCCTGACTAGAGAGCCGTAGTGTCTTCCTCAGGAGAAACTCTGTTTTTGATCACACCAGAGGCCATAGACTAGATGATGTATATCCCAAGAACCGAATCCGTCTCCCCTTTCAATCTCGAGGTCATCACAGAGTTATACCAGAAACTATCATTTCCCCAGAGAGCCCAGATTTTTGAGCTTTTCCTTCCCCAGGCTGCTCAACTCCCCAAGACAAATCCCCTGTACCCTTCCTCCCTGTTCATAGTAAAGGGAAACCAAATCATTTCGTCACTCTGTGCTCTACTGGGTTATTTTTCTAACCAATGGGTAGATGAACCCATATTGGGTTCTCTTTCCATCTTCTCCACAGAAGAAAAACCCACCACATAGTTCGATTACAACACTTTCCTGGCAAACAAAATTCATGAACAGTTTTCAAATTTCACCACAGAGGACATGTTCCAGTATTCCTCAATACTGGCCTACATGTTCACCTTTTTTCAGGAAGACAAATTCTCCTTTTCAATGTAGAAGATGGACCAAGATGGGAAGCCACAGGCGGTGACATCTTGGACTTCACTACTCTGACAAAAATCTTCAGAATTCAGCTTCAAACAGTTTATCGAGCAGTTCTACCACCCAGTGGTGAGCATGCTCAGTGGCAGACCTGAACTGAGAATAAATGAAGAGATTCAGAGGATTTTACACCTCTCGGCCCTTGCAAAAACTGGAGACTGGTGCCTTTACCAAGATCACATAGAGATCAGAGTATATGGATGCGAGTTGGCTCCATATAAATTTCCCAAGTATTTACCTGTGAGGATATTTGCCCTGGAATACATAAGACAAATGATTAACTCAGATGACATACATTTTGTGTCTCTGAAAAAGAAACAACAACTTAGAATTAAAGGGAAAATAGGATCATTCATCTACAATAGCCGAGGCACTGGGGAGGAAGCAGATAAACTGTTAAAAGAGATGAAGTTTTTTGTTAGCTTCATATGGCACTATGATCCATGCGGGACAATTTCTGAGATGAGGATTAAGAATAAAAACGCCCCATATGTTCATGCACCCAAGCCTGAGATAGAGAAGTTCGCGAAGCAAACTGAATGGGAACCGGACACTTTGGTCGAGATAAAACAACAGGACCCTTCGATCATCATCTCAAAGATGACTACACCACAGGTTCCTAAGGAGAAAAGGCCCAAGAAGGATTCTTCACCTCCTACCACTGAAGTCTCGACCGAGGATTTCCAATTACATACCAAGAGGACAAAAACTAGTTACACACCTGACACGGCTGGTGAAAAACAAATCAAATCCACTACAACTATGAAGGATGACCAGTCACTCCTCATCTCAAGCAACATGCAAATCATTTCTACATTTTTTCCTAAGGAGCCCACAAATAATCCACCAGTCAACCAACCGAGCAAAGGAGGACCAAAATTGAGTATTTTTGAGAAATATGATCTGATCAAAAAGAAAAATCAGACACTGACCAACAGTACATATGCTCAATTTTGGAAACAGACATCAACAACTCAACACAGACTGTTGTCTGCATTCAACATAGAGAAGGGTAGAATGCACATGGAATTTCTGTAGGCATAGGTGCCAGACCCAAAAGAAATCACTGACTACAAAAGGGCAACGTTCAAGTTTTATACAAGGGATGTGCATCCTGCTGATCAAATGGATCTACACACGAAAACTAGGGAAATGATTTTCTCCACGTTGGCAAATGCTTCTACTGCAGCCACCAAATTACATGCATCTCTGAGTAATGTCCAGACACTGCTAAAATTAGAAAAGATATCATACTTTGCAAAGGACAACAGGATTAAGACATTGGAAGAATTGGTCCTCAAGATCAGGTATGACCCCTCAAATGTGAAAGCAGTTGAGGAAATGCTTAAAAAGAAAAATGTCGATATAGCCTCTCTGAGGAAACAATTGAAACTACCACCAACATAAGATGCATAGGCAAAGGAGATAGCTAAGACAGAAGGGGAAAAGGATGAGATGCTCAGGTTGATTATGGAGCAAAATGCACAGTTAAAAGAGATGGAGGCAGAACTGGAAAAGTTATTGAAAGAGAAGGAACAATCAAAGCCTATGGAAGTCATTCCATTAAGTGCAGTTCCACTCACAGGAGTAAGCACAACATCCTCAGCAAAAATTCCCTCAGCAACTCCACCGACAGCCCTAGAGAAGACAGTAGAACTGGAAAAATCCATGGAAGAGATGAATTTGCAAGAGACAGAGATTAGCAGACTTAGAAAGGAAGTTGAGAACCTTCAAGAACTCAAGTCTTCTTATCAAACCAGCTACTCCAAGGAGAAACAAATATCAGACAAGCTCAGACAGGAATTACAACAACTTCAAAAGCAGACAGTGGCATACAAAACACTTGATGAGGTCAAGGAACATGTCTGGATGGACATCACCAAATCTATTAATGAAATATGGCCTATGATACAAGTCATGTTCGAGCAGAATGAACTGGTGCAAAGAAGCAAGCAAGCGATTGAAAAGATAAGAAGAGAATTGGGAGAGATGCCCACAGAAGCCACTGAGATCATTAAATTCCTGAATTCAAAAACCATAGAAGAGTTAGAGGAGTTGAAAATTGAATATAGGACAGAAACCATACTCGAGGTCAAGAGGGTCCTGACCAAGAGAGGATCGATGATACAACTGGAGGAAAAGGTTTAGGCTATGGACATAGGAGTGCAAAGGTTTTTCAGGAAAATTGAAGCTCTACAGAAGAAAGGCCTCCCTAGTTTAAGGGTCATAAATGACAAGTTAATGACACTGTCTGATTATAAAAAGAAGCTAGCCACTATGGCTAAAGATAGTTTGAAGTTCTCGGGAATACAGGGCAGTATCACAGGCAAGGCATTTTTAGAAGCTTTCCAGTCAGACATCAACATACGACACGAAATCCAGTACATTTTCATCATCAAGCCAACTTTTGCCAAATATACGGAGATAGATGAAGTATACTGAAGATTGCTCAAAGTTAGTTTTCCAAGTAACCTTCGATGGGAAGAGTTATGCAATCTGATCGAGTAGGCAATGAGGTGTCCAAGCCTAGTCATCTACCCAGTCAGACGAGGTCATGCAGAGGCATCACCAACGATTCACCCCAGAAATCAGCATGATATTTCAACACCTCATCAAACAATTTCCTAAATTTTTGTATCTTGTTAAGTTAGTTAGCTAAATTTAGATTTGCCACGTCCTGATCTTTAATGACATGATCGTATGTAATTTTGATTATAAATACTCCAAACTTCGAAGTACTGAGGGTTGATCTTTATGCCCTGCAAGCTAAAAAGATTGTAATTTTTATCAAGAGAATCTTCTAGTAATACAAAGAGATGTTTCACAGGATTCTCGCGTGTTATTCATTGGTGATGTTTTCTTTTCTATGTTAAATGTTCTTCTCTCTCAGTTGTCATATTGTTTTCTAATCTAATCTTTTAAAAGTAACACATGTTGCAGGATTTATCTTTGTATACCCTATTTCGGCTTTGAAAGATCTTTATGTTTGTCTTTCTGATATTACAGTGAAGAAATTCTTAAATGCTTCTTTGCTTTAATTGAGATTCTCATCTTTTCTGCTATTCATCACTTTACTACTAAAGAATTCAATGAATGCATTATCTTTCCCTGTGAAAAGAATCTTTTAGTTTATGTTTAGATTTCTATCTTTATAATACAGACCCCATAGCCCAATGGAAGTGTAAACTCTTTTTCATCCAACTTAACAAAAACAACAACAAACCTTTTCAATCTTACTTTATATAACTAGCCTAATATATTAAAGTTAAAACATAGCTAAATCATACAGAGAGATCCCTCTCTGAAACTGGTAGGGCTAGATTCCAGTTTCGAAGTGGTTGGATAAAGTTACCTCTTGTAAATTTCTTCTACTCTGACAACCTCTGGGAATTTACAGAGCGTTAACAAATATTTACGTTTTCTTTTTTCACATTCTCAACCTTTGTTAATAGTAAAACTACTCGTGAATACTGAAAGCAAAACCATTAGTTTTTGTGTAAATTCAATTTGGATTTTCACTTTAATATATATTAAAATTAAATTATTTTTTTCAACAATAACAAAATTTGTTTTTTTTTCAAGTCATTTTTTTTTTATCACGTATGACTATGTTTAGAGATATTATGTGTGAAAATAAGAGAGGGAAAGGAGATATGAGTGCATGGCACATGTCCATTTTGTTGTGAATGCATCATGGAAAGACTTCGTCCTTTGTGTATGGAATTGTTTTTGAACGCCTTTGAGTTTAATGAATAAATTTTGAAGCACAATTATCTTTTCATCTTATGAGTTAATGATCTAAATGTATATTGGATTTGTATTATGTTGTGCAGTAATCTCATGACAATTATGAATGATTGCATAGTTCTATAGTGAATGTCTCATGTATCTTCCCTTCCTTTTCACCTTGCATGAAACCTATGGTCTTTGTGATTCTCATGGTGTCTCGGCTGAGACCTTATTCATTCTTTGAAGATTGAAAATGTTGGTGCCTATGGAGTATTTTTTTTCCAAGCTTCATAAATCTTGCTTTTGAAACCCCCCTTGCCAACAATTCGTTTCATTACTTGGACCTGAAGGTTTTGTGCTACATGTTGAAGGAAGGAAATGAGGTGGAAACCTTCCAAGAAGGATATACAAGACTATATCTTTGAGAAGCAAGATGAGTTTGCATGATGAGCAATCAAGAACCTACAGATCAACCTTGAACGTTGGAAACAAAGGTACATCCATACATATTTACATGAAATTTTCTTTGTCGAGTTTCATTATTTATTGCATGGGTGGATAAAGAGACAGAAAGAGATTAATAATTGGTATGGGACCAATGTGCGATCAATAGATTTATATCTATGGATAATAAGTGGGCCAGAGCTATCGAGTTCTAGTTTAAGCATGTGAAATAAGGGTGTATTGTTGAGTTTTCTATTGAATGCAGTGAGTCTTTTAGTAGTGATGAAAGAAAATTTGCAGTTGACCTTAGAAGGAGATTATTGGAAGAAATCCCTTTGTGGATAAAGATTTTGTTCATAGAAAGGGGTTGATGCACATGGATCCCGATAGGATGTCCAAGTAAAACCCCCGCATGGGAGGGGGGGTGGAAACAAGGGGGAAGAAGAAAAGATGAACGAGAAAGTGGATCTAGAAGAAAATGAGATGAGGTGAGAAGAGAATGGATCCATATGAGATGAGGTGAAAAGGAGACGAGGGGTATGAAATAAGAATCAAGATAAGGAGGACAGACAAATACAGAAGTAGAAAAAAAAAAACAAGGGGTGGAAAACAAGTAATTATATATGAGATGAAAATAAGAGAACCCACACCAGAAGGGTGTGGAAGAAATATCAGTGGTAGAGAGAAGTGTAGAAAAAGAAAGTATGTTGAATAGATGTTACATTTAGAGAAAGATATCAAGAGAGGATACTGGAAGTAGTGGGAGAAGGATCAAGGAAAATGAAGTAAGATCCCATTTTCTAGTGAAAAATGTGGTCACATCAAAGGAATACGGGACACAAAGGAATAGTGTCGATGAAGTAGATGACAATGATGGATCCCTCTAAGGAGGGGAAGAGGCCTTAGGGATTATGAGCAGGCTTGTGTGGCTAGATATAGGAGCTATTGTGGATCCCTCACCCTAGAATATGAGAGAGTATGGAGGAACCCCCTCTTTCAACCAGACCCCTTGCACATTTGTCATCAAGAAGAAATAACCAAAGAACATGTAGAGGTAAGAGAAGTAGAAGAAAATAGATTAGAAGAGATGAGTGAAGGATAAGATGAATTCAACAATACTTCGCAAGAGAGAGCATTAGTATCAACAATATCAAGCAATAATCAGTTGGGAAGACATAATTCTAGATCGAGTATGTGAACCAAGATTCAACCATTAGACTTACCACATTTCATGGGATGAGAAGATACGATGAAGAATAGCACTGGTTCACATGTGAATCTATATGGTTGGTCAAGAGAGTTATAGATGAGGCATCCAATATTGTGCAACTAGAAATCACATTCAAAGACAAAGCTTTGACATGGTACATGAAGTACAATGCTATCTCACCAGTGGGACAAACAAGGTCCCCTATGGAGATAAAGAGAGATATACTTAGGGAATTTCACAAGCCAAGTCATAATTATTTTGTATAACAAAGGTCAAAGATATCCAAAAACTAGATAGAGAAATCGTGTGGGATTATGACCAATGATTCTGAATATTTTATTGGACAGATTGACATTTCGGCTCCAAGATGTCCATCATCAAGAATGTGTTATTGTTGGACTCCTACCATGTATTCAAGTCCCAATGACCCAACAGAAGGTGATGACCCAAGTAGAGGTTGTGGAAATTGCAATGTGGTTAGAAGACACACTGGGAGGTGGTGAGACATCAACATGATTGACGTAGGTACAGTCTCAACTCACAACCATCACTATGCAACTAAAAAACACGGTGAAGGCTAAGGCGGTGCATGAGAATATGTGGTGTGCTATGTGCCATGTCGAAGGTCACCATAGGAATGAGTGTCCTATGTTGGGGAATTGCATAGCAATGGTTGCACCGAATCCATTTCCAATAGGACCAAAAATAGAGTGGTGTGAGATCTATCGATAATGGGGTCATATACCTCCATGTTTCCCCACACTGAAAATTTATCAAAATGGCACACACACTCCATTCAATGAGTTCTACAAATCCATGGGACATGATGTGAACAACCTTCAGTCATTGCAACTAATACAAGAATGCATTGTAGATGATTTCTAGGTATAAGAAGAATATAAGGGTGAAGACTACAGAGGCTTCAATAGAGGAGGTTACCAAGGAGGCCAATGAGGAGGATATGGAAGAGGACAAGGAAGAGGATACAATGGTGGTGGAGGAAGACCACCTATGTGTTTTAACTATGGTGAAATAGGCACTTATCACAATTTTCTACCAAACCAACCACACTCTATGGTTATTTCCGTAGTACATACCATTTCGCAGAGCATTACCTAGATATTTTGGCCAAATGGGAAGAGAAGAAGGGATACAACAATATGGTGACTACAAAGCTGCACAAAAACCATAATCTGAAAGAAGAAGTGGACATGTAAAGACCTTCATTAGGGCTTCAAAGTTAAATGGTAAATTTGTAATCTAAATTACTTTTCTTTTCCTGAACATGACATATAATTTCTATTTTTGTTTGCATTACAACAAATCTATCTAATTTATGATGAAGTTCTAGCAAATTAATCAGTTAAATATCAAATTATCAATTTATACAGTCCAAAATAGTCACAAAACATATTACACAATTTCAATACATAGATACATATCATAACTTTCTTTCAGAACAAAATTAATACTGGAAAAATACCTCTTGAAGAAGAAGTTTGTCCCTTTCTTTCTTGTTGTTGCTAACTGCTTAAAAACTGCTTGAAACTACCTGAAAACTGAATCTTTTTCTCCCAGCCAACTAGGAACAGAGCCTCTCCAGCTCCCTAGCTCCAGGAATCCTTGCGGTTTCCTGCCCCCCCCGATCCCAAAACTCCCTGCAACAGGTTCCCTCCGTGATAGTCCTCCAACAAGCTCCTCAAGCAAAACCAATGTTACAATCCTCCAAGAATCTCCTCCCTAGAAAAACTAGTAATACAGTCCTCTGGTATGAAAAATAATGCTCCCAAAAACCAAAAGTCCCTTCCCGAGTGTTTTTCCCCCCTTCTTATCCTACTTCCCCCCCTTCCTTATTCACCGCCTTTTCCCCTCATTAAGTCTCACCCACCTTATCCCTCCATTAAGTGTCAACCACCGTATCCCTCCATTAAGTGTCAACCACCTTATCCCCTTTTTATTAATGGGTCATCTATCGATACACTAAGTCTCAAAATGAAAATTATTAATTTATTAAACCAATATTCCATAAACAAATATTTAATCATGATTATTAATTGATTAATTAATTAAACTAATATACATTAAACAATTATTTAAATCATGACAATTGATTAATTACTTAGGTTTGTTATAGGACGTATGGGTGGTAACCCGAGGAGGCATTCATACAAGAGTTGACCTAAAACAAGGAAAAAGTTCAATTTAGAATGTAGAAGAAAATATCAGAAAAGTGATGCAAGCACCTACTAAGATTGACATTGTGTAACAAGAGAAATTCTTGCACAAAGCCTATAAAGAACTAGAGGAAGACAATGCACTTGAAGAAGTGAGGTGCATAACATAGAGGGAACTAGGTGAATCCCACTTATGAAAATAATTGTTGGGACTTCAAGCATTGATGGCTCATCACACATCTCCTGGGTTCAGTTGGTCGAGCGGTCGACTCTCATCTGGATACTGTTGACCAGGAGAATGACTAGCACACTACATCAGTTGGCCAGGTAGTTGACATGCATATCAATCAGACAATCAACCAACAATCGAAGATAGTCAGGCAGTGGATCAACTAGACTTGCAATTGACTACGATTTGGATGGATAGTCAATCGGGTCATGTCCCGTCGAGCCGACTTGACAGAGAAGATTTTGTGGATTCAACTCTTATCGCCGATGGTTATATATGGAAAATATATTCCCGACTCTATGGGAATTGGTTAAATCTTGAGGCTATAGAATAATACCCTTGGTTTATTATCAATATGATAAATTTGAATTTAGATTGCACAATAGATCATGCATATCAAGATGTGCAATATGCACTATGATTTTTCCGATCACAATATGTTGTACTTAATTGCTGTAACGATGTCTATAGACGCCACCTCTGTTCTTCGAGATTTGTTTTGACCCTCTTCGATTGTTTGTAGTACTATGTTTTTTTTTTCATATCGTGTTCCATTTTATTTCCCAATATGATATCAAAGTCGATGGTTTAAACCCTGACCTGTTATCTAAAAATATTGTCGAGTCAAATCCGTTGTGTGATTGACTTTGGGCCGATGGTTTTCTGATTGGAACTTATTGAACATACCAGTCTTCCTATTGAATATGGCTTCGAAGATCAATCCTATTGTTACAAACAAATAAAATTATGAAGTATGGGCTCCAGATATGGAAACCCTATTGAGGAGTAAGGGATTGTGGTAGTATACCAAGGTTGCGATTCCAGATCCAACAGATGCTTCAGAAAAATTTTCTATTGATGGAAAGAAGGATGACGCTATAGGGTTCATCGCGACCTACATCTTGCAAGACATTTGATTTCATCTCAGTGGAATCTATCATCTGCATCTGGTCTGGAAGAAGTTGAAGACCTTGTTCGACCGAGTCGATGAGAGCCATGTGTTACACATTATTTTCGTCAACCCTATGACCGTTAATGATGTAAACCTATCTGTTTCCTTCAGAGGGGTCAGTGGCCTGAGTTCCTGAAGAGAGAAGGGAGAAGAACTTTTCCTGAGAAAAGAAGTTGCATTTTCCCTTGTAAAAACCCTGTAAAAAAGGAAGTTTGCAGGTTTCTATATAGGCA
>JASDQU010589598.1:84572-98738 GCA_032191745.1 Picea mariana
TGTGAATGCATCATGGAAAGGCTTCGTCCTTTGTGTATGGAATTGTATTTGAACGCCTTTGAGTTTAATGAATAAATTTTGAAGCACAATTATCTTTTCATCTTATGAGTTAATGATCTAAATGTATATTGGATTTGTATTATGTTGTGCAGTAATCTCATGACAATTATGAATGATTGCATAGTTCTATAATGAATGTCTCGTGTATCTTCCCTTCATTTTCACCTTGCATGAAACCTATGGTCTTTGTGATTCTCATGGTGTCTCGGGTGAGACCTTATTCATTCTTTGAAGATTGAAAAATGTTGGTGCCTATGGGGTATTTTTTTTTCCAAGCCTCATAAACCTTGCGTCTGAAACCCCACCTCTCCAACAATTGGTTCCATTACTTGGACCTAAAGGTTTTGTGCTACATGTTGAAGGAAGGAAATGAGGTGGAAACCTTCCAAGAAGGATATGCAAGACTATATCTTTGAGAAGCAAGATGATTTTGCATGATGAGCAATCAAGAACCTACAGATCAACCTTGAACATTGGAAACAAAGGTACATCTATACGGATTTACATGAAATTTTCTTTGTCGAGTTTCATTATTTATTGCATGGGTGGATAAAGAGACAGAAAGAGATTAATAATTGGTATGGGATTAATGTGCAATCAATAGATTTAGATCTATGGATAATAAGTGGGCCAATAGCTATCGAGTTCTAGTTTAAGCATGTGAAATAAGGGTGTATTGTTGAGTTTTCTATTGAATGCAGTGAGTCTTTTAGTAGTGATGAAAGAAAATTTGTAGTTGACCTTAGAAGGAGATTATTGGAATAAATCCCTTTGTGGATAAAGATTTTTTTCATAGAAAGGGGTTGATGCACATGGATCCCGATAGGATGGCCAAGTAAAACCCCCGCATGGGAGGGGGGGTGGAAATAAGGGGGAAGAAGAAAAGATGAATGAGAAAGTGGATCTAGAAGAAAATGAGATGAGGTGAGAAGAGAATGGATCCATATGAGATGAGGTGAAAAGGAGACGAGGGATATGAAAGAAGAATCAAGATAAGGAGGACAGAAAAATACAGAAGTAGAGAAAAAAAAACAAGGGGTGGAAAATAAGTAATCAGATATGAGATGAAAATAAGAGAACCCACACCAGAAGGGTGTGGAAGAAATATCAATGGCAGAGAGAAGTGTAGAAAAAGAAAGTATGTTGAATAGATGTGACATTTAGAGAAATATATCAAGAGAGGATACTGGAAGTAGTGCGAGAAGGATCGAGGAAAATGAAGTAAGATCCCATTTTCTAGTGAAAAATGTGGTCACATCAAAGGAATACGAGGCACAGAGGAATAATGTCGATGAAGTAGATGACAATGATGGATCCCTCTAAGGAGGGGAAGAGGACTTAGGGATTATGAGTAGGCTTGTGTGGCTAGATATAGGAGCTCTTGTGGATCCCTCGCCCTAGAATATGAGAGAGTATGGAGGAACCCCCTCTTTGAACCAGACCCCTTGCACATTTGTCATCAAGAAGAAAGAACCAAAGAACGTGTAGAGGTAAGAGAAGTAGAAGAAAATAGATTAGAAGAGATGAGTGAAGGATAATATGAATTCAACAATACTTTGCAAGAGAGAGCATTAGTATCAACAATATCAAGCAATAATCAATTGGGAAGACATAGTTCTAGATCGGGTATTTGAACCAAGATTTAACCCTCAGAATTACCACATTTCATGGGATGAGAAGATATGATGAATAATAGCACTGGTTCACATGTGAATCTATATGGTTGGTCAAGAGAGTCACATATGAGGCATCCAATATTGTGCAACTAGAAATCACATTCAAAGACAAAGCTTTGACATGGTACATGATGTACAATGCTATCGCACCAATGGAACAAACAAGGTCCCCTATGGAGATAAAGAGAGATATACTTAGGGAATTTCACAAGCCAAGTCATACTTATTGTGTATAACAAAGGTCAAAGATATCCAAAAACTAGCTAGAGAAATCGTGTGGGATTGACCAATGATTCTAAATATTTTATTGGACAGATTGGCATTTTAGCTCCAAGATGTCCATCATCAAGAATGTGTTATTGTTGGACTCCTACCATGTATTCAAGTCCTGATGACCCAACAGAAGGTGATGACCCAAGTAGAGGTTGTGGAAATTGCAATGTGGTTAGAAGCCACACTGGGAGGTGGTGAGACATCAACATGATTGACGTAGGTATATTCTCAACTCGCAACCATCACTATGCAACTAAAAAACATGGTGAAGGCTAAGGTGGTGCATGAGAATATGTGGTGTGCTATGTGCCATGTCGAAGGTCACCATAGGAGCGAGTGTCCTATGTTGGGGAATTACATAGCAATGGTTGCACCGAATCCATTTCCAATAGGACCAAAAATAGAGTGGTGTGAGATCTATCGATAATGGGGTCATGTACCTCCATGTTTCCCCACACTGAAAATTTATCAAAATGCCACAAACACTCCATTCAGTGAGTTCTACAAATCCATGGGACATGATGTGAACAACCTTCATTCATTGCAACTAATACAAGAATGCACTATAGATGCTTTCTAGGTATAAGAAGAATATAAGGGTGAAGACTGCAGAGGCTTCGATAGAGGAGGTTACCAAGGAGGCCAATGAGGACGATATGGAAGAGGACAAGGAAGAGGATACAATGGTGGTGGAGGAAGACCACCTATGTGTTTTAACCATGGTGAAATAGGCACTTATCACAATTTTCTACCAAACCAACCACACTCTATGGTTATTTCCGTAGTACATACCATTTCACAGAGAATTACCTAGATGTTTTGGCCAAATGGGAGGAGAAGAAGGGATACTACAATATGGTGACTACAAAGCTGCACAAAAACCATAATCTGAAAGAAGAAGTGGATGTGTAAATACCTTCATTAGGGATTCAAAGTTAAATGGTAAATTTGTAATCTAAATTACTTTTCTTTTCCTGAACATGACATATAATTTCTATTTATGTTTGCATTACAACAAATCTATCTAATTTATGATGAAGTTCTAGCAAATTAATCAGTTAAATATCAAATTCTCAATTTATACAGTCCAAAATAGTCACAAAACATATTACACAATTTCAATACATAGATACATATCATAACTTTCATTCAGAACAAAATTAATACTGGAAAAATACCTCTTGAAGAAGAAGTTTGTCCATTTCTTTCCTGTTGTTGCTAACTGCTTGAAAACTGAATGAAAACTGCTTGAAAGTGCCTAAAATATGAATCCTTTCCTCCCAGCCAACTAGGAACAGAGCCTCTCCAGCTCCCTAGCTCCAGGAATCCTTATGGTTTCCTGCCCCCCCCCCGATCCCAAAACTCCCAGCAAAAGGTTCCCCCTATGATAGTCCTCCAACAAGCTCCTCAAGCAAAACCAATGTTACAATCCTCCAGCAAGCTCCTCCCCAGCAAAACCAGTAATGCAGTCCTCTGGTATGAAAAATAATGCTCCCAAAAACCAAAAGTCCCTTCCCGAGTGTTTTTCCCCCCTTCTTATCCTACTTCCCCCCCTTCCTTATTCACCGCCTTTTCCCCTCATTAAGTCTCACCCACCTTATCCCTCCATTAAGTGTCAACCACCATATCCCTCCATTAAGTGTCAACCACCTTATCCCCTTTTTATTAATGGGTCATCTATCGATACACTAAGTCTCAAAATGAAAATTATTAATTTATTAAACCAATATTCCATAAACAAATATTTAATCATGATTATTAATTGATTAATTAATTAAACTAATATACATTAAACAAATATTTAATCAGGACAATTAATTAATTAATTAATTAAACTAATATACATTAAACAATTATTTAAATCATGACAATTGATTAATTACTTAGGGTTGTTATAGGACGTATGGGTGGTAACCCGAGGAGGCATTCATACAAGAGTCGACCTAAAACAAGGAAAAAGTTCAATTTAGAATGTAGAAGAAAATATCATAAAAGTGATGCAAGCACCTACTAAATTTGACATTCCGTAACAAGAGAAATTCTTGCACAAAGCCTATAAAGAACTAGAGGAAGACAATGCACTTGAAGAAGTGAGGTGCATAACATAGAGGGAACTAGATGAAGCCCACTGATGCAAATAATTGTTGGGACTTCAAGCATTGATGGCTCATCACACATCTCCTGGGTTCAGTTGGTCGAGCGATCGACTCTCATCTGGATACTGTCGACCGGGAGAATGACCAGCACACCACACCATTTGGCCAGGTAGTTGACATGCATATCGATCGAACAATCAACCAACAATCGAAGATAGTCAGGTAGTGGATCAACTAGACTTGCAATTGACTACGATTTGGATGGATAGTCAATCGGGTCAAGTCCTGTCGAGCCGACTTGAGAGAGAATATTTGTGGATTCAACTCTTATCGCCGACGGTTATATATGGAAAATATATTCCTGACTCTATGGGAATTGGTTAAATCTTGAGACTATAGAATAATACCCTTGGTTTATTATCAATATGATAAATTTGAATTTAGATTGCACAATAGATCATGCATATCAAGATCTGCAATATGCACTATGATTTTTCCGATCACAATATGTTGTACTTAATTGTTGTAACGATGTCTATAGATGCCACCTCTATTCTTCGAGATTTGTTTTGACCCTCTTCGATTGTTTGTAGTACTGTGTTTTTTTTCATATCGTGTTCCATTTTATTTCCCAATATGATATCAAAGTTGATGGTTTAAACCTTGACCTGTTATCTAAAAATATTGTCGAGTCAGATCCGTTGTGTGATTGACTTTGGGCCGATGGTTTTTTGATTGGAACTTATTGAACATACCAGTCTTCCTATTGAATATGGCTTCGAAGATCAATCCTATTGTTACAAACAGATCAAATTATGAAGTATGGGCTCCAGATATGGAAACCCTATTGAAGAGTAAGGGATTGTGGTAGTATACCAAGGTTGCGATTCCAGATCCAACAAATGCTTTAGAAAAATTTGCTATTGATGGAAAGAAGGATGACACTATAGGGTTCATCACAACCTACATCTTGCAAAACATTTGATTTCATCTCAGTGGAATCGATCATCTACATCTGGTCTGGAAGAAGTTGAAGACCTTGTTCGACCGAGTCGATGAGAGACATGCCATGCAGTTAGAGAAAATTTTTATCTCTTTCAATCCTCATTCCTTTGAGAGAATGGAGGACTACTTAGCGCATGTTAAGGAACTCCAGTTAAAATTGAGTGACTGTGGAGAGAAATACAAGAAGGATGGATAACTCATTAAGCCAGTCCTGATAAATTTGAGAACACCATTTGATGTGTTCATATCAACCTTCCACACAATTTGGCACACACACAAACAATATGGTAAGGAATACTCCTTTTACATTTTCTCTGAACTTTCGATTACTGATTATCATAGATTTCTTAAAGAGGAAAATCTTTGTGGTAAACATGAGGCCCACTTTGATCCAGGTGGATATTGATGGCCACCCACCTATTCCAACTGGCTCCTCTTGACAGTTTTTAGTTATGCATGTTTCTTTGTATTGATGATATTTATTTGTAATTATGGGTTCTACACTTCTGAGGCTATCCTAAATTCCTACACAACATCCAGGTGGATATTGGTGGCTGCCCACCTATTCCAATAGGATTATTTTGGATTTTTTCATGTCAGTACATCTTTATGTACTTCCAGGGCCATTTTGGGGCCCTAAACAATGTTTTTTTGTCTTGCCATAGTCAAACTATAGACAAAGTCAAATTCTGATGGCATAATGTGTAGTTCTCGAAAATACGTTTCCAATGGGCTATCACACGCCTAAAACGAAGGTCAGAGGCAAAAGTTACGACCTAGGGAAGTTGAGGTACCAACTTAACCATCAGGGCCCACATAAATTTTGGCGTTTCATCTCCTAGGGTTAGGTTTTTAGATGTTTAGGTTTTTTGAATTCATGAGTAATGTTAAAAATGCCTCTAGAGCCTCATTGTAATCATTCTGCTTTGACGAATGTGAATAGCAACCACATCTCTTCTTAGAGATAGTTACCACCATTCAAGCAAGTTGTTTTTAGTTCTGAATGTTTTACAGTTTCAACCTATTTTCTTTATTCAATAGAAGTTATTGTTCACTAGATATCTATTGTTGTTTGTCATATCTCTATGTTATTGTATTCAATATGTTATTCATTTCATTCTGCTCATAAATCTAGATTAGTGGCATCAGAGTGATCTACTCTTCATTTGTTTTTCTTTGTGCATGTCCCCGACAAGATCTGGGTACAAGAAGTTGGTACTCGAACTACTCAAGCCTTTGCAAGATTGACTGCACCTAGCCTGAAAAAAATTCATGGGGGACGAAAAGAAAGATGATGGAGTAGGAGATCATTTTAAACTATTTCTCAAGGAATCCCTTGCACGACAAAGGAATGAAATGATGGAAAAATTTGCACAGATCCTTGGATGGTTGGCCATACAAGACACATCTTCATCAAGCGACCATGCAACCCCCTTCAAGGTACAAGTAAATTTTGATATTACATTATTTGAAGGACTAATAGATGCATATGTTGTAGATAAATGGTTGAATCTGCTCAAAGGGTATTTTTGGGTCCACAATTTTTTCGATAGGGAAAAGATTACTTTTGCACTCCTCAAGGCCATCCCCCATGTTAAGGAGTGGTGGGATACTTACTTTGATAAAAGGGCCACAGAGGAATCTGCAATATTTACAGTTGCCCCCACACAAAATTCCTTCAAGGATGCCATTAAAGAACAATAATAACCTGTTAGAAGCTACGAGGACCAGTACACAAGATGGACCACGTTGCGTCAGGAAAGGTACCAGACAATACCAGATTTCACCAATATTTTCCATACCCTTTTCACCAAATTGGGTATGAAAGACTCTGAACGACATCTGGTGCTCAAATACCATGGCTGTCTACATAGATACATTCAAATAGAAATGGATTTTTTGGACATCACATCATTAGGTATGACTTATAGATATGTTATCAAGATCGATCATAAATTTAAGAAAAAGAGGTGAGAGTTTGGATATGAAAACTCCTCACAATCTAAGCAGGGAAAAGGCAGCCCCAACCCACAAAACAAGGGACATAGAAAATATGGCCACTCTCAGGAAAACCAGCCCAAGCCGCAACCCGATAAGGGTAATGAAAATCCAAAAAAGGACACGATAAAGTGCTGTGAATACCATAAAATCCCTTGGCACAACACTGAAGAATGTCGCTCCAAGAAGTCACTAGTGGCCAAGCTGAAAGCTTATGAGTCAGAGGAAGATTCTGACTCTGAATCAAATCTAGAAGGAGCGAAGCGAATTATCGATGATGAGCCCAATGCCACTTTCGCTACCACCAAAGTCGAGCCAAGTGAACCAAAAGAACCAGAGGAAGGGGAATGCCTCTTTCACTCACAGATGTGGGTAAAGGGGGTTCCGCTTCATTTCATTGTCGATAGTGACAGTCAGAAGAACTCGATATCAACATAGGTTGTAAAGTGGTTGGACCTGCTGATGAACCCACACCCACAACCCTACACCATCGGTTGGCTTCTCCAAGGAAGAGATCTTCGTGTCAGCCAATAATGTCGTCTGCCCTACGACATCAAGCCCTTCAAAGACGAGGTATTGTGTGATATTGATCCCCTTGAAGTTTGTGATGTTATTTTAGGCCAACCATATTTGTGGAAGCGACATGTTGTGTATGAGTCTAGACCATGCAATGTTATTATTACTTTGGGTAGACAATTGTATAGGATACCAGAGGTGGCGCTGCCTACCACTATTTCTTTAATCTCTATTAAGAAATGTAGTAAGGTCATTTCACAGACCAAGAAGTTTGTCTTCTTTGTGATCCATTCTCCCAGTAAGTAGAAGGTCACCGCCACATTCGTGACCTATACACAAAGCCTCTCTTTGCAGTAGAAGCAAGTGGACGAGATCATGGAAGAGTACAGAGACATCTTCTCCTCACCCACCAAGGTACCGATGCACTGCCAAGTCAAGCATCCAATTGATTTAACCCCTGGTGCACCTATGCCTAATGGACTAGTCTATTATCGCTCGTTGATGGAAAATGACAAAATCAAGTGTCAAATCCAAGAGTTTCTTCAAAAGGGGCACATCTGACCTAACTCCTTCGCTTGCAGAAGCCCGATTGTACTGGTGCAAAAGAAAGATTGGACATCGTAGATCTGCATTGATTACAGAGCATTAAAAATCACAGTCAGGAACCGGTACCCAATTCCCCGAATTGATGAGTTGCTTGGCCAACTCAAGGGGGAAAAGTTATTTAACAAGATTGACCTAAATTCTGGCTACCACCAGGTTCCCATCAAACCAACTGATGTATGGAAGACAACTTTAAAATCTAAATAAGGTCTCTTCAAATGGTTGGTGATGCCCTTTTGCTTAACAAATGCACCAAAAAATTTCATGAGGTTGATGGATGATGTATTGAGACCCTTCACCAACTCTTTTTTGGTGGTATATCTGGATGACATCCTCATCTTCAACAAAACTTGGGATGAGCACATGTAGCATATTCATCACGTTTTCAGCACTCTGCAACAACTTAAGCATGCCAACTTGGAAAAATTATCCTTTGGCATGAATAAGGTCCAATACTTGGGATACATTGTTGATGAGAATGGGGTACATGTGAATCTAGCTAATATCCAAGTCATCTGTGACTGGCTGGCCTCGACCACACTAATCAAGATTAAGAGATTCTTGTGACTTGCCAACTTCTACCAATGGTTCGTGTTGTGATTCTCCCAGATTGCATGGGCCCTCATCCAAGAGACCAAGGGAAGTGGAAAGGCAATGTTCGCATGGGGGAAGGCACAAAAATGAGCATTTGATGATCTAAAGCATCGCTTGTGCTCAGCTCTAGTAATCTTCTTATTCGATCTGCAACAACCATTTGAGATTGAGACTGATGCATCTGACTATGCTATAGGCACATTTTTCACTCAGCACAATCATCCAGTAGCATACCATAGTGAGACACTCTCAGATACCATCCATAAATACCCCAACTATGACAAGGAAATGTATTCCATTGTGTAAGACTATCATCAATGAAAACATTACATTTTGGGAAAGGAGACAAACATCCACACTGATCATAAGCATCCGCAGTTCATATAGACACAGGGGAAGTTGCATAATGACTGCCATCAAAATTGGTACACATACCTACAGTAGTTCCATCTCAACATCAAGTATAATACATGGAACACAAATTGTGTTGTTGAATGCCTTAGTCGACCTCCCGTTTCTGCACTCACCTTCGTGCTCCATTCCTGTGGGCATGAGGCATCTGAGTGGCCCCAACTTTATCAGCGAGATCCTGACTTCGCCACGACCTATCATCTCTTGGGTACAAGTGTGAATGCCACTGATTTTCACATCCAGGATGGACTGTTATCCCATATGGGCCACCTATGTGTTCCTGCAAGTGAATGTGCAAGATGATTTGGGAGGCTCACTATAGTCGGATGGCAGGAAATTTTGGCATGGAGAAAATTGTGGCCGTTCTACAGAAACATTTTTATTAGTCAAAAATTTGACAAGACGTCAACAAGTATATCAGATCGTGTACTGCTTATGCCATTTCCAAGCCAGTCATCAAGAATCAAGGCTTATACACCACTCTTCCTACTCCCAAGAGGCCTTAGGAATCCATCTCGGTGGATTACATGTCTATCCTTTCATCCACCAAGAAAGGAAATGATTGCGTACTTATGGTGGTTGATCGATTTTTTAAGATGGCAATTCTCACAGCATGGAAGAAGAGCATCATAGTGGCAGATATTGCTAAGCTCTCCTTTCAACGAGTGTGGGTCCATTTTGGGATACCACATACCATCATCTCAGATTGGGACAATAGGTTCCTCAACACATTTTGGTCAAGTCTCTGGTCACTGTTGGACACCAAGCTCACTAAATCCACTTCCTTCCACCCCCAAACAGATGACCAAACAAAGGTCGTCAATTGGATGATTGTGCACATCCTACACATGTATAACTCTAGTCATCCGCATACATGGGATCAGAGTCTTCCCTATGTTCAACACAACTACAATAGGGATCTCCATAGCTCCACTGACCATAGCCCATTTTAGGTGTGGATGGGATTCCAACCCTTGGGTCCAATTGATGTGGCACTACCTCTTGCAACCACACAGGAAGAATATTCCCATGTTCAGTCTGAGCCTGAAAAATCCACCAGATTTATTGATCGGATTCAACACATCTGCCAAAAAGTCCATGAGAGTTTGCAGAAATCCAATGCTAAGTACAAGCAGCACCATGATCAACACTGGGTGCCACACAAGTTTCATGTGGGAGACAAGGTCTGGTTACATTTGTAGAAATAACGCCTTACAAGGCCCCATTGGAATCTCCGTCCACTTCTCTATGGGCCTTACACTATCACCAAGGCTGTGGGTGACAATGCTTTTGAGATCAACACTCTCCTCTTCCTTGGCTTGTACCTAGTGTTCAATGTGGACCTCCTCTGGCCATATCTTCCACCATTATTGGACACCTCGGAGATCGAAAAATAGTTGAGACCAATAGAGCTCCACCCTGACTGCATGGAACAGGAATCCACTAACCATATAGTGGACACACAGGTCAAGGGCACTCGCCAACAAAGGATCCAACTTTATCGGGTTGTCAAGGAAAGGAAGCTCCTACACCAAGGAAAGTGGCTCACCCGGGGCCAAATTCAACAGAAATTTCCTCACGTGATGGGGGCACTCAATGAAATGGATACCATTTCTTCCTAAGAGGGGAGGACTGATCCAGGTGGATATTGGTGGCCACCCACCTATTGCAACTGGCTCCTCTTGATAGTTTTTAGTTCAACATGTTTCTCTGTAATGATGAGATTTCTTTGTAATTGTGGGTTCTTCACTTCTAGGGCTATCCTGAATCCCTACACAACATCTAAGTGGATATTGGTGGCTTCCCACATATTCCAACTGGATTATTTTGGAAGTTTTCATGTCAGTACATCTTTCTGTATTTCGAGGGCTATTTTGAGGACCTAAACAATGTTTTATTGTCTTGCCATAGTCAATTTGTAGACAGAGTTAGATTTTTAAGGAATAATGTGTAGTTCTCAAATACACCTTTCCAACGGGATATCACATGCCTAAAATGAAGTTCATATGCAAAATTTACAACCCTGGGTAGTTGAGGTACCAACTTACCCATCGGGGCCCACATAACTTTTGGCGTTTAATCTACTAGGGTTAGGTTTTTGGATGTCTAGGGTTTTTGAATTCATGAGTAATGTTAAAAAGGCCTCTAGAGCCTCATTGTAATCATTCTTCTCAGATGAATGCGTGTAGCATCCACATCTCTTCTCACAGATAACTACTACCATTTGAGCAAGTTGTTTTCAGTTCTGCAGTTTTATAGTTTCATCTTATTTTCTTTATTCAATAGAAGTTATTGTTCACTAGATATCTATTGTTGTTCATTGTATATCTATGTTATTGTATTCAATCTATTATTCATTTCATTCCACTCATAAATCCGGATCACAGTTGCTCAAGGGTAAGGGCAAGATGGATTCCAGGAATAAAGTGTAGATTGATGCCTTTGAACAAAAACCTGTATATAATGACCAGGGATACTAGAGATAACCACATCGAAGTCAAAAGAAGACATGTCGGTATTGTGGAGAGACTTTACATGTTGAGAAGAAATTATTCAAGAAGCAAGACGATCTAGAGGAGAAGGTTAAGAGACTTGAAGGGGACCTGTTGACTATTCCCTGACCCGCTGATAATTTTACCTTCCAAGTCAGGACTTTTCAATCCTTAATGTCTCATACTGCATAGAATGAATGGGTTGTCAACTCTAGGTGCACTCATCATATGGTGAAAGATTCCACTTTATTCATGAGAATGAATAAAGCTGAGCAGAATAGAATCTATGTTGCTGATGATTTTTCTTTGGATGTTGGTCAGGGTGATGTAGCTTGTCGACATGGTAAAATTGTCAATTTCTACCATGTTCCAAACCTCAAAATCAATCTATTATTTATCTCTTAGTTGTCTCAGACTAATAATATTGTGTAATTTTGTCTAGATTTGTTCTATGTTCAGGATTTGAATAAAGGGAATTCAATTGTCGCTGACAAGCTTCTGGACCCGAGAAACAAGTTATACAAGTTCGGTGACTTGACTTAAATTGAATCTAAACTGAATACACTTATTGATCACACTGATGAGAGAATTTGAATTTGGCATGAACAACTCGAACATATGAATTTTCGAAGTCTGCAGGCAATGGTAACTCAGAACATGGTTGTTGTTTTTCCAAGGGTGTTTCTGCTATAGATGTATGTAACAAATGCATACTTGGGAAGCATGATCATGCACCTTTTGACTCTAGACAAGTGTAGTGAGCACAAAACCTACTAGAATTGGTTCATAGTGATGTTTTTTCTATCAACTTACCTTCACTAGGAGGTGCAAGGCACATTTTAACTTTCATTGATGATTTCTCTCATTTTGTTAAGAACCAAAGACTGAATACAAAAGCACCACAACAGATAGACAAGAACAATATGCAAAATCTCTTTTATTATTATCAAACCCTTGTGGTAGGGAAACACCATACAATGGATCCTATTATGGAAGGGATCCTCTTCTGTTCACTTGCCTCTTTGAGGGGGCATCCTCCTATTGAGCTACTACTCCAAATACAACACTTCTCTTCATATCCCATTAAATTGCTTGAATCCCTTTATATAGTGCTACCATCACCTAAGAACATTCTAGAGGAGGAATCTTCTAGAAGTAGAACCTTCTAAGAAGTCCTCTTACATTTATTATATCTAACTACCATAGTGNAGTAGTCCAATCTCCATTGCAAACCTAGGTCCCATGTCCAAGTGCTCATGTGAACTCCCCATGGAATATTTTGGAACCCAACAACCAACTGAAAATGATTCTCCAAAGACTGACACCTATCATGTGGATCCAAATAAGAAGATCCATCCACATAGTGGAAAAGGATTGTAGCAGAATCTGGAAGGAATAATACCACTGGAGAAGATGTAGGATGGAAACTGGTAATAATCGTTGCCTCCCAAATTGTCACATTGATGCTCTCTACATAAGGTGGATTAGAGTCATCAAATAAAATATGAAAGTGATTGTCATCCCAGAAATGACAACTATCCATATACCAATCATCGCAATTGGCCTCCAAGTCATACCAAGCATATCTAACTTGATTATATTCATTCCTCATGTCTGCCATAAGATATCTCTCATGCATGCTATCCAATGAATCTTGAATACTATGAAAACTATCATTGAGGTCGTTTGTGAGGCCATCTACGAAGTCATACAATGTGTCATACAATTGGGATTTGAATGCTTCAGTAATTTGTAGAATTTATTTGAGGGTTTGAGAGGAAATATCCATATAAGCACCCTATGAACACTTCAGTCCCGCAACCTTCATGAAAAAACCCACAAAATAGAACAATAAGTTACAGTAGAAAATCACGGTTTTTTTCGGAAAAACCCTGAAAAACTGTTGAATTTAAAATGTCCATAATTCACTTCCCGGACTCCGTTTCGATTGATTTTTTCTTTGAAATTGAGTATTTTTCTGAGAGGAATTCAAATAACCAAATTTTTTTTATGAGAGGAACTCAGATCTACAACCTGTTTCTGCAAATTTTGTACAGAAATATACCGAAAATTTCTGGAATGTCACGACCCTTTTTTTTCTTCTCCGAAAAAAAAAATCTGCAAAAATAAAAAATATTTGCTCACAATGTCTACCAAGGAAAGTGATCTGATACCAATTGTTAAGTACCTATACCATTTCTACAAATATACTTCAATAATACCAAGAATAAACCACAAACCATTCACCATAACATGAACACAAGAAATAGAGAAAACCCTTGAGGTAGGGTAACACCATATATTAATCCTTATGGAAGGATAAAACTCCTCAAGCAATCCTTGCTTGTACAATCACAATATTATTCACTATGATTCATTACATTGCTTACACTTCTTTATATATCTCTCTCTATCTCCTAGGAACCTTCTAGAGAACCTTCT
>JASDQU010589598.1:98788-114969 GCA_032191745.1 Picea mariana
TATTCCCATGTTCAGTCTGAGCCTGAAAAATCCACCAGATTCATTGAGCGGATTCAACACATCTACCAAAAATTCCATGAGAGTTTGCAGAAATCCAATGCTAAGTACAAGCAGCACCATGATCAACACTGGGTGCCACACAAGTTTCATGTGGGAGACAAGGTATGGTTACATTTTTAGAAATAACACCTTACATGGCCCCATTGGAATCTCCATCCACTTCTCTATGGGCCTTACACTATCACCAAGGCTGTGGGTGAAAATGATTTTGAGATCAACACTCTCCCCTTCATTGGATTGTACCTAGTGTTCAATGTGGACCTCCTCTGGCCATATCTTCCACCATTATTGGACACCTTGGAGATCAAAAAATAGTTCAGACCAATAGAGCTCCACCCTGACTGCATGGAACATGAATCCACTAACCAGATAGTGGACACATAGGTCAAGGGCACTCGTCAACAGAGGATCCAACTTTATCGGGTTGTCAAGGAAAGGAAGCTCCTACACCAAGGCAAGTGGCTCACTCGGGGCCAAATTCAACATAAATTTCCTCACCTGATGGGGGCACTCAATGCAATGGATACCATTTCTTCCTAAGAGGGGAGGACTGATCCAGGTGGATATTGGTGGCCACCCACCTATTGCAACTGGCTCCTCTTGACAGTTTTTAGTTCAACATGTTTCTCTGTAATGATGAGATTTCTTTGTAATTGTGGGTTCTTCACTTCTAGGGCTATCCTGAATCCCTACACAACATCTAAGTGGATATTGGTGGCTTCCCACATATTCCAACTGGATTATTTTGGAAGTTTTCATGTCAGTACATCTTTTTGTACTTCAAGGGCTATTTTGAGGCCCTAAACAATGTTTTATTGTCTTTCCACAGTCAATTTGTAGGCAGAGTTAGAGTTGTAAGGAATAATGTGTAGTTCTCAAATATACCTTTCCAATGGGATATCACATGCCTAAAATGAAGTTCGTATGCAAAATTTACAACCCTGGATAGTTGAGGTACCAACTTACCCATCGGGGCCCACATAACTTTTGGCGTTTAATCTCCTAGGGTTAGGTTTTTGGATGTCTAGGGTTTTGGAATTCATGAGTAATGTTAGAAATGCCTCTAGAGCCTCATTGTAATCATTCTTCTCAGATGAATGCGTGTAGCATCCACATCTCTTCTCAGAGATAACTACTACCATTCAAGTAAGTTGTTTTCAATTCTGCAATTTTATAGTTTCATCTTATTTTGTTTATTCAATAGAAGTTATTGCTCATTAGATATCTATTGTTGTTCACTATATCTCTGTGTTATTTTATTCGATCTGTTATTCATTTCATTCCACTCATAAATCCGGATCACAGTTGCTCAAGGGTAAGGGCAAGATGGATTCCAGGAATAAAGTGTAGATTGATGCCTTTGAACAAAAACCTGTATATAATGACCAGGGATACTATAGATAACCACATCGAAGTCAAAAGAAGGCATGTTAGTATTATGGAGAGACTGTACATGTTGAGAAGAAATTATTCAAGAAGCAAGACGATCTAGAGGAGAAGGTTAAGAGACTTGAAGGGGACCCGTCGACTGTTCCCTGACCCGCTGATAATTTTACCTTCCAAGTCAGGACTTCTCAATCCTTAATGTCTCATACTGCATAGAATGAATGGGTTGTCAACTCTAGGTGCACTCATCATATGGTGAAAGATGCCACTTTATTCATGAGAATGAATAAAGCTGAGGAGAATAGAATCTATGTTGCTGATGATTTTTCTTTGGATGTTGGTCAGGGTGATGTAGCTTGTCGACATGGTAAAATTGTCAATTTCTATCATGTTCCAAACCTCAAAATCAATCTATTATTTATCTCTTAGTTGTCTCAGACTAATAATATTGTGTAATTTTGTCCAGATCATTTCTATGTTCAGGATTTGAATAAAGGGAAGTCAATTGTCGCTGACAAGCTTCTGGACCCGAGAAACAACTTATACAAGTTCGGTGACTTGACTTAAATTGAATCTGAACTGAATACACTTATTGATCACACTAATGAGAGAATTCAGATTTGGCATGAACGACTCGAACATATGAACTTTCTAAGTCTGCAGGCAATGGTAACTCAAAACATGGTTGTTGTTTTTCCAAGGGTGTTTCTGCTAGAGATGTATGTAACAAATGCATACTTGGGAAGCATGATCATGCACCTTTTGACTATGGACAAGTGTGGTGAGTGCAAAACCTACTAGAATTGGTTCATAGTGATGTTTTTTCTATCAACTTACCTTCACTGGGAGGTGCAAGGCACATTTTAACTTTCATTGATGATTTCTCTCATTTTGTTAAGAACCAAAGACTGAATACAAAAGCACCACAACAGATATACAAGAACAATATGCAAAATCTCTTTTATTATTATCAAACCCTTGCGGTAGGGAAACACCATACAATGGATCCTATTATGGAAGGGATCCTCTCCTGTTCACTTGCCTCTTCGAGGGGGCATCCTGCTATTGAGCTACTGCTCCAAATACAACACTTCTTTTCATATCCCATTAAATTGTTTGAATCTCTTTATATAGTGCTACCATCACCTAAGAACATTCTAGAGGAGGAATCTTCTAGAAGTAGAACCTTCTAAGAAGTCCTCTTACATTTATTATATCTAACTACCATAGTGGGCCTTATTTAATAATATAGTGGACGTAGTCCACCTTACATTGAATGGCCTCCACTGTTATCACTATGTGTTGTCTGGGCCCCCACTACTACCTCTCTAGCTATCTTAAATTCCACCCCCCTTATGAAAGTGTTGTTCTCAACGCTTGATGTACAACCATATACCAAGGTCCCATGGATAATTGTGGACCATAATGCTGAAGAAGAATGGAGAACCAAGGTCCCATGTAGAAAGGAAAGTCACCATGCTAAAGTAGTCCAATCTCCATTGCAAACCCGGGTCCCATGTCCAAGTGCTCATGTGAACTTCCTGTGGAATATTTTGGAACCCAACAACCAACTCAAAATGATGCTCCAAAGACTGACACCTGTCATGTGGATCCAAATAAGAAGATCCATCCACATAGTGGAAAAGGGTCATAGAAGAATATGGAAGGAATAATACCACTAGAGAATATGCAAGATGGAAACTGGTAATAATCTTTGCCTTCTGAATTGTCACATTGATGCTCTCTATATAAGGTGGATGAGAGTCATCAAATAAAATATGAAAGTGATTGTCATCCCAGAAATGAAAACTATCCATATACCAATCATCGCAATCGGCCTCCAAGTCATACCAAGCATATCTATCTTGATTATATTCATTCATGATGTCTGCCATAAGATATCTCTCCTGCATTCTATCCAATGAATCTTGAATACTACGAAAACTATCATTGAGGTTGTTTGTGAGGCCATCTACAAAGTCATCCAATGTGTCATACAATTGGGATTTGAATGCTTCAATAATTTGTAGAATTTATTTGAGGGTTTGAGAGAAAATATCCATCCGAGCACCCTATGAACACTTCAGTCCCGCAACCTTCATAAAAAAACCAAAAAAATAGAACAATAAGTTACAGTAGAAAATCATGGTTTTTTCCGGAAAAACCCTGAAAAACTGTTGAATTTAAAATGCTCATAACTTCACTTACCGAACTCCGTTTCGGCTGATTTTTTCTTTGAAATTGAGTATTTTTCCGAGAGGAATTCAAATAACCAATTTTGTTTTATGAGAGGAACTCAGATCTACAACCTGTTTCTGCAAATTTTGTACATAAATACACCAAAAATTTCTGGAATGTCACGACCCTTTTTTTTCTTCTCCGAAAAAAAAAATCTGCAAAAATAAAAAATATTTGCCCACAATGTCTGCCAAGGAAAGTGCTCTAATACCAACTGTTAAGTACCTATATCAGATCTACAAATATACTTCAATAATACCAAGAATAAACCACAAACCATTCACCATAAAATGAACACAAGAAATAGAGAAAACCCTTGAGGTAGGGTAACACCATATATTAATCCTTATGGAAGGATAAAACTCCTCAAGCAATCCTTGCTTGTACAATCACAANACAATATTATTCACTATGATTCATTACATTGCTTACACTTCTTTATATATCTCTCTCTATCTCCTAGGAACCTTCTAGAGAACCTTCTCACATTTATTATATCTAACTACCCATTTATTATATCTAACTACCATAGTGGGCCTTATTTAATAATATAGTGGGACTAGTCCACCTTACATTGAATGGCCTCCACTATTATCACTATGTGTCATTTGGCCCCCCACTACTACCTCTCTAGCTACCTAACACATTTCACATGGGTCTTTTTCTTGAAGACCAAAAATATTATCTTTGAGAAGTTTAAATAACACCATGCCTTTGTTGAAAAGAAATGTGGTCAACTCATCAAATGCTTGAGATCATAAAATGGTGGTGAGTATGTTAATAAAATATTTGAAGAATACCTACTTTGATATGGTATTGATAGGTACCGGATAGATCCTCACACACCTTAGCAAATGGATTTGTCAAACACAAGAATCATACGTTAATCGGAATGGATAGATGTCTTATATAGGCTAAAGACTCACCTCCTCGCTTCTGGGATGAAGTAGTGTATTGTTCCAATTATCTGCTCAATCGCATCTCGACTCGAGCCATTCCTTCAATGGCTCTAGTTGAATGATGGTATGGGAAGAATCCTTCTTTTGGCCACCTCCTTGTGTTTGGATGTGTTTCCTAGGCCCACATTCATCATGATTGTTGAAAGAAGTTGGATGAAAAAATTCATGCTTGCATAATGATGGGATACTTTGAAGATTTGAAAGCCTATCAACTATTTGATCTTGTCCGATGATAGATCATTATCCGTCGTAAGGTTCATTTTGATGAGAAGTATTATGGATTTAATTTGTTGAATGCCTCCTTTGGATTGCTACATGATGCTCCTTTTGATGTTGTCTTAGACATTGGTTCTTCTTCTCCTCTCTTCTGTACTTCGACTGGTCTGTCGAACCATCTTCTCATTTCAACTCGACCATCGACCTATGAGTCGACTAGTCCAATGTGTTCTTTTTCAACTAGTCCACTGATCAAAGACCCTCCAATTTGTGATCAACCTATTGTCATCAACCATGGTTGAATTGTTTCTTTCCTACCTCTATGGGATACCAAGGCACTTGAAGCCACTAGAGACGATGCCAAAGATGTCTCTTACGGATGATAGACTCAAAGTCAAAAGAGACATACCAATGTTTCTTTGATGAATTATGTCCTTGACACCTTTGACCTTGTTACCTACTCATTACCTAAATGGGAGTAGGAAATGAAGACTAAAATTGATTTCTTGTCAAAAATTCACACCTGGGACTTGGTTCCACGACCACATGGAAAGAACATTATGAAGTGTCTATGGGTCTATAAAGACCAAATTTACCTCTGAGCAACATAAAGAACGCCTTGTCACAAAGGTATTTTCTCAAAAATAATGCATCAACTACACTAAACCTTTTCCACTGTTGCAAATATGAACTTCGTTTGATTGATTATTTCACTCGCTACTCATTTTGGATGGCAACTCCATCCGATGGATGTGAAGAGTTCCTTTCTTCATGGGGACCTCTATGAATAAATTTACATGGAACAACCACCTAGGTTTGTGATCGATTCCAATTTGGTACGTCAACCAAGAAGTTTCCTTATGGTTTGGAGTAGGCTCCCCAAGCTTGGTACCCGAGCTTGGTACGCTAAGATCGATAGTTTCTTTCTTTGGCTTGGTTTAAAATGGTGTGAATCTAATCACAACCTGTATGTTCTCCACTCCAATGGAGAAACTATAATTGTTGTTGTATATGTTGATGACTTGATCATTACTAGCAATAATAATTCTCTCATCTTTAGATTGAAGAAACAACTTGCTGACTCCTTTGATATGACAAATCTCGACACTCTGCATTATTTTTTAGGTCTTCAAGTATTACCACTATGTGATGGTCTTTTCATTTCTCAGTCTAAATATGTAATGGATCTATTGACATTTTTTGAGATGGATGATTGCAATACATGTGACACTCCCTTTTAGTCTGGAGTGAATCTTACTAAAACTTGTCAAAAACTTGTTGTTGATGCTACATTTTATCGATAGTTGGTCAGAAGTCTTATTTATCTTAATCATAATAGACCTAATATCTCCTTTGTTGTTAGTGTGGTTTATTGGTTCATGTAGGATCCCAGAGAAAGCCACTGGAAAGAAGTCAAATGAATTGTTTTTTGGTCAAGGGTACCACTCATTTTGGTATTAAATATTGTCATAGTTCATATTCACTAGTCAGCTTCACTGACTCTAGAAGGGCTAGTGACGACGATGATCATGACTCCACTTCTGGGTATGTGTCTCACTATAGCACTGGACCTTTGGTTTGGTTGTGAAAGAAATATAAGGTAGTCTCCTTCTCAACTATAGAGGTTGAATATCGTGGCATTTTTCAGGCAGGCACTAAAGAAATTTGGATTTTCCAGCTTTTGGGAGAGCTTGGATTTCCTATCCAGACCTCGACTACAATCTAATATGATAACCAAAGTGCCATAAAAAATTTTGAAAACCCCGTTGCTCACAGTAAGATGAAGCATCCTGAACTCCATGCTCACTACTTATGGCAGCTAGTTCATGACCATGTTTCTTCACTTGAATATTGTCGCATCGAAGATCAATTTGTTGATATTTTCACCAAACCTTTAGCTAAAGCCATATTTATCAAGATTCAGAATTTTCTTGGGCTTTAGGAAGCTGCAATTATGGGGGGGTGTTCTAATGATGTAATTTTACCTCATGAAACTCTAGAGTTGTGTGTTGATGGGGGGGTGTTGAGACATCAAGCATTGATGGTTCATCACACATCTCCTTGGTTTATTCGGTCAAGAAGTCGATCCTCATCTAGATACAACGAGCAATCAATCAACACACCAGAAGAGTTGGTCGGGTAGTCGATGTGCTTGTCAGTCGGACAGTCGAACAACAGTCAAAGATAGTTGGGTGGTGGATCGACCAACCCTAATTTCAACTATGAGTTGGATAGATAGTCAGTCAGGTTGATTCCTGTCGATCTGAATTGACAGAGCATATTTTGTGGAGTCAACACATACTGCCAATGATTATGTGTGGAAAAGATATTCTAGAATCTATGGGAATTGGTTAGATATTGAGACTATAAAATAAGACCCTTGGGTCATTATAAATATGATGAATGTGAGTTGAGATTACACAATAGATCATCCATATTAAGACATGCAATATGCATTGTGATGTTCTAGTCACAATACATTGTGCTTAAGTGTTTCAATGGTGTCTATAGATGCCACCTCTGTTCTTCAATAAAAAAAATTCCCCTTTTCAATTGTTTATATTACTATGTTATTTTTTTCATATCATGTTCCATTTTACTCCCTAACAAGAACTACAACGTTGTTGTAGGTATTTTTCACCCTGCAGGAGTTGAGCTCCCTTAGGTTCTACATGCACCTAAGACAAGAATAGAGACATAAACTAAGGATGTTCCTATATCTGATTCATACATGAAAACCTACAAAGAATATGAAATCCTCCCAAAGATCAAAGAAATCATGCATGGATTGACAACAGATCTAATATCATACAATAACACATAATTATACTAATTCTCTATCAATAAATACATAAACTTGTATGAACAATTAGATAGAGGGAAACATATAGTATGTCTTCTATTAATAAAAGAAGAAATATTACAACTTACAAATGAGAAGATGATGCAATGGTCTCCTTCCAAGCTCCTTTCCCAAGTCTTGCAACCAAATCACCAGAGCAACCTTGCTAGCTCTTTCCTCGCTCCCTTCCCATGGGAAATGGATTGGTTCTTATAGGGATTTAGGGATAAGGCCATATAGTTATTAGGATAAGATTATTGAGCTCATGATGGAAGCCTTCTTGAAGCTAAACCCTAATAAATCATTGGGATATCTCATCCATCGAAACTAAATCCAAAAATAGGAACTTCTAGACTCGGTCACGACCTATACACACATATAGAGAAACCCATTCGTGACCTGGCAGGACAGAAATCACAACCAATCCTTTCGGTCCCACCCTTAATGAAGGAAAAGGGAAACCAACTTTTTTTTTCACACCTTTAATGAAGGAAAAGGGTGACCAAGCCTTTTTCGATCACACCCTTAATCAAGGATAAGAGCGACCAAGTGGAAATTAGGCTAGAACATTAGGGAAGAAGTGGTGAATGTTGTTGGATTGGATAGGTGATATCTAGGTGATAATGACCTAATGGTTAGGTGGAAAATAAAATTATAAAAAACATACAATGCAAAGGGAATTCGAAGAAACCCTCTTATGAGAGGAAGAACAATGTGTAACACAAAAGGCATTAGAAGAAGAATGCCTACACTAGGAATTACAACACACAACACAAGAGGGAACACGAAACAACACTTATGACACAACTTGATTAGAAAACCAGGTAAGTGACTTCTTGCATTGTTTCCTTAAGATGTTGGGTGACCTTGTCCCTGCAAAGAAACTCACCCACATGTTGGAAATATGCACAGAATAATGGGAGAAAAATACTATGATTTCTACCCCACTACCAGAATGATATGTCCGCTATGTAAGAATAAGGAAGCACATGGGGAAATGATTTAAGATGATAGCTGATCTTAGAAGCTATGAGATGTTCAATTTCATGTTGGACATAGGATCCAATGTGAACATACTGATGAATAAATAATGGGAATTGATGGATAAACCAAACTTGGAGTGGTCCCCAATTCAACTCGATATTTCCAACCAATACAAAATCTATCCTATTGGTAGGTTGGAGCAAGTGGAAGTGAATATTGATAGGGTGAAGAATAAAGAAGACTTCAAGGTGATTGAGATCATGGATGATTTAGACCCCTATATAGCTCTACTTGGTATTAATTGGGCATTTGATAACATTGCTCTATTGAACCTGAAGCAATGACATATGTCCTTTGAGACAGACACCTTGCACATTATTGCGCAATCGGAACCAAATGAGGGAAACATATATAATGAGTTTCTGAATGAGGATGCATAGAGTTTGATCATATAAAACATATACAATATCACATGGTGCAAGGAGGATTATGTGATCTCAATAGACAATGTTGAACTGAGTTAGAGAAGTGTTTTCTCCTATGAAATGGATTAAGATGATGCTATGCAAAGATGAAAGAAGAAGAAGTATGAAGTTGGTACATCTAGGAGGAAAAAAAAAGACAAACAAGGGACTAGAGGAAAGTACACATGCAATTTTTCACAACGTTTCAATTCACATCGAAAATCCCAGAGCAAAGGAAGGTGCTCTTACGAATCAAGGATTTCATCTTCCATTGACATCCCAGAGGAACCACATAGAGATTTGTTTGTGCATATCATAAGATGACGATGAAACTAAAACACCTTATCTATTGTTAGAAAGTTGACAATGTTGATGTGCAGGAAGAATAACCTAGGGGTATTGATCAACGAGACGAAGGGAGAGTGTGTGGTTCAATGAAATTCCTCTAGTAGCACTGTGTCAGACTATGGTTTCCCCTTAAAAACAAAGGAATATAATATAGGCACAAAATAAGCATAAAAAATGACCATAAATTGTGACTATTGGGACCAAGAAAAGGTAATGCAAGTGGTAGACTTGTTAAAAGAGCATGATGACCTCTTTTCATGGAGCTTCTCAGAGATGAATAGAATCATAGGATCCATCAACGAAAATAATATTCAATTTAATCCAAATGCTAAGACAATAAATAAGAGACCCTATTTCCTGAACTTGAAGTACAAAGAGAAATTGTGCAGAGAATTGGATTGGATGCTAGATGAAGGGATCATTGTCCTTGTGGAGGAATCAAATTGGATTATCCCAATGGTGGTGTAACCAAAGAAGACAGGCGACCTAAGAATTTGTGTAGAACTACACATCTTGAATGCATCTTGCATACATGATCCATTCCCAACACCATTTACATATGAAGTGTTGGAAAATGTGGGTAGGTGCAAGGATTACTCATTTACAGATGGCTTCTTAGGATATCACTAGGTGTGAATCAAAGAAAAATGTCAATAGAAGACAATGTTTGTATAGAATGGGGCTCAATTTCTTACATGGTAATGTCCTTTTTCCTAAATAATGCATCGATGGTGTTTTATAGAATTATAGTTGCAACATTTAGACTTCATCCATAATGATGGGTGTTATATATGCACTAAAAACACACTAAAAACCCTCAATTAAATTGTCAACCCGGGGTAAGTAAACTTAGAGTTGTAGAAAAATATATGCCAAAGGTAGAAGGGCTGGTAGGAGTATAGTCTAACTAATGAAAGCAACTATCTAAGGCTAATCTACTCAAGCAAAGCTATCTAATGAGCAAACCCTACTAAGCAAAATGAAACTAGGTAACCTAAGTACTTTTGGGCCAAGGATCGATGGATAGTTCCTAAGAAAGCAAGTAAAATCCTATGTAAAGCAAACTAGTTTAACAATAAGCAAAAGCAAAAAACTAAACATAATAAACAAATGACAGAAGCAAACTTCTTTAACTTTCCAACCTACATTCAATGAGCAACTGCCCTATGAAAGCAAATAAATAAGCAAGTAAGCAAAAGCACCTATCTAATCTATTAAAGAAAATAGACAAGTAAGCAAAGACACGTAACTAACCTACTAAAGCAAAAGACAAGTAAGAAAAGGCAACTAACTACTACAAGTAAAACTTCTCATTGAACAACTATCTAGCCTAAGAGGCAAGTGAACTAAATGCCTAATACGTGAAAGAAAATCTAAATGCTCAATGCAATGCATGAAAGGAAATCTATTCTATTGAAAGAAAGAAATATTAACAACTAATTCTTAATCTATGATAAGAAAACTACTATCTAATCTATCAAAGCAAAGTCTATCTATCCTACAACAGCAATAAAACTATTTTCTAAGCTATGAAAGCAATAAACTATCTTTAACCTATGACAATTCAAATATAATGTTGGTGGTTGTGTGAAGAAAAAAACAATATTAAATACCCTGCATATTCATTTATTAACCATCAACAACATAACAAGATCATCATTATACTTCTATTCTACATAAGCAAAATTCATACTTAAACTCATTCATTAACTAAGAACTACAATTGCATTATAATTCTAGGCAAGAAATTACATAACATAAACTAAACTAGCTCTATCTTAACAATTCAAAATGTAATAAGGAAAATGCTTAAAACAAGAATTAAAGCATGACAAAGTAAACTAATGAATAAATTAATCAACAACTAATTAAGAAAAATTTAATTAACAATTGAATAGGCAATAAAAACTAAAACTAACCCTATCCATCCATCGAAGCCTTGGTTAAAGAAAGCTCAATTAAAAACTCTGTTCTATTCTAATTAAAACTTTGTTTTAAATTGGATTCTAAAATCATAAATAAAAGCACAATCTACTATCTAATTACACATGGGGTTAGTCTAGGGATTTGCATATCCATTCCTAATCTACGAGATTAATTCATTCTAACACACTCCGTCATTCTAACCTCGAAAGGGAATCAAAACAATTTAAACTACAACAACAAACTAATTAATAAACTGATAATGCATGTACAGGAAATAAAGAGACAAATAAATCATAAAATGCATTAACAACACATAGAGAGTTACCAGACTGTTGGTGGGCCCCCCAACAAGTCGTGGTTACTCTCTAAAATCACGCCACAAACTCAGCAAGTCGAATTCACCATAAAAATCCAAAAACATAGTTCTGGCATAATCTGGCAATGTAAAAACTCAAAACAAAGAAAAAACGAATTTGTCTCTAATACATTGACTCTTCTACTTGGTTAACAATCTTATGATCATCCTAGCAGTATTTATAAGCTTACAGACCAAGTGGTCGACCACAGGAGGGTCTAACCACTTCTAATTTCGGCAAATTACAATAAATGATGCCCTAACTGCCGAAACAGAGCAAGCTAATAATCACCCTCTTTGGACAACTAAAACTGAGTTGTCTAGAGCTTAGTAGTTGGAGGGGGTGATCATGAAGAAAACCCACGTGCCCGATTTTCCCATCACTAGCTGCCAATACCTTAACCGCCAAGTCACCCTGCGTTTTTGTGCAATACAGAGTGATAGAATGAGTGTCGGATCGACTACCGGAACGAGTGCTGGAATGAGTGACAGATCAAGTGTTGGAACTAGAAATGTAGTGCATTTTGCCATGTAACACTAGAAAAATGTGAATTAGCTCTTGGAAACATAAAAACATGATGAATTATACTCGATACAATCATTAAACATGAATTATATGTACCTTATGTCGATCATACCGTTTTATCATGAAATTCTTCAAAAAGATCCTTCCAAACGTGAAAAACACATATTTACATGCGGCAAAAGTGTATAATAACCGTCATAAAAATGATCATATCTCGGGCCTGACATTACCCCCACACCTAAGATTTTTCAGGTCCCACTGCAAACAAAAACAAATTGCCCTTTATGACTAAACTTGCAAAGGAGGGGGTGGATTAGCTTTAGAGGCTTCTCCCTCTTTCCCAAGGGATTTTGACTTAGGATTTTTGTGGTGTTTCAATTGAATCCAGAGACTATTATTGGTGGCAGTAATATCATCAACATAACACTATAGAGAATTCATCTTGGCTTGTAGGACAACGTTATCATGGCGTAAATGACAAATTAGTGTTTCATGCTCTCTAAGTTTGAACTGGAGGGTTTGGAGTTTTTGGAGGTTGTTGATGACATGTGAGAAAACATTGAGATGTATATTATACCCTTGATCTCTTAAACCATGCAAAACAACAATTTTACCTCTTTAATAATTAGTTCCAAAAGTGACTTCCCATAAGTGCAACAATTCTAGCCTGGCAAACTTGTGAAAAATAGGTATCAAAGTGACACCTATAACTACAAGGTAGTAAAACCTGTGTAAACAATAAGAGAGGTTTTTGTTTTTGAATATGTTATTGACCAAAAACTCTCTTGTTTTTCAAAAATTCACTTTCATTTGTTAGGAAAACACACCAAGAAAACATGACTAAAACAGGAAAAACAAAGTGTTTTGTTTTCTGAAAAACTAGGCCTCTAAGAGATTTGAATATATCCAAAACCATAACGTATATTTCTAAAATGAGAGAGGTTATTTTTTTCTAATATGTCCTTGATAAAAACCTCTCTTGGTTTTCAAAATGTCACTTCCAGTTGTTAGGAAAACACTAAAATAAAATATGACTAAAACAGGAAAAATAAAGTGTTTTATTTTCTGAAAGCATAGGCCTCTAAGATGATAGAATATATCCCAAAACATAAAGTATATTCAAAAAATGAGAGAGGTTATTGTGTTTTGGTATGTTATTAATAAAAACATCCTCCAGGTTTCAAAATTACTTTCCCATTTGTTTAGAATCCCAGCTTGAACTTGGTTACTCAAAACTTGCAAAAGCGCAGCGTGCTCTTAGCAGAAGCGCAACATGGTCTTTGATAGGGGTTTTGGAGGCCTCCCTAGAGGATTTTTGGGATGAAAGTGGTATGGGTAGAAATTTTATGATGTCTTCTACACAATGGAACCATCAAGCACTACAAATGCCCTTTCCAACCCTCTAAAAAACTGACTTGAAGTCAAACTGTCCAAATGTGCAGAAACCCTCCTATAGCGACTGTATTTGGGGAGTTTCTCTCAAATAATAACACATGTGCATAAAATGAAGGAGGTTTTTGTTTCTTGGTATATTATTGAAAAAACATCTTTCACTTTTGTCAAATTAATCCTCAATTCAGAAACCAATTTTGAAGTATAACTTTGACCAAGACAATTATCTGAAAATTTATGACAAGGAATGATGATATGACCATGATGACGATTTATGACCTTGGATGAGTGGAGGGAGTAGTATTGACACCTAGACACACTAATGACAATTTTACAACCAAGATATGTCAAATTGTATTTGAGAATTTTATTTTAAAAATATAACAATTTGACCTAATAACCCTATCAATCACATGAAAGAGTAAATTTGATCATTGGCGACTGACAGAACTGAGAAATACTAACAAAAGGCTTGGTTTGTACTGGTAGGCATGGTGAATCAAGAGAATTTTTATTTCATTTCATCAATTTGTAACAATTCAAACAATTGTTCCTCTTTTCATAAGCTTGTAATACAGATGGCAGTAAGTATTTAGCAGTTGTTATTGCTCTATATTTGTCACAAAGAGTAGTTAAGTATAAAAAATGCACAACAAGCTTATAAGACACATAATGATGTCAGCAGTATATAATTTAGCATACGAATACAAACAATTTCTGATATAATATCCCAAGACATTGTAAAAAGACAGTATGACAGAATTTTGATAGAAATCCTACTTCCTCTTCTCATGGGTTTTTTATACAAATGGGCAGTGCTTAGCATTTTTTTGCTCAGGAAACTACCCCCAAACCAAATATATGGCACACCCTTGTGCCATGAATTATAAATAGGCTTCTTGGTCTTTACTGTTTTTAGAGGGGGGTTTGCAATAGGCTTCTTGGTCTTTACTGTTTTTAGAGGGGGGTTAGCAAGTTTCTTGGACTTTTGGTCCAGTAAAGGAATAGCTTGAGCATGAGGGTTTGGGTGGAGTAACAGTCCCTAGATCAAGAGTCTTCTTTCTAGTCTTGATTGTAAGATGAGGTTTTTCAAATTAGTAAATGAACTCATCCCTTGTTTTCTCCTATTTTTCCAACTCGGCTAAGACAAGTAGTTTGATAAGGCCGTGGCGAAATAGGTTGTTATGGGGATTGGTTGCATTATTCCTCACTTGGGAAGAAATCCTCTCAAGACTCTTTAAGAAGTAAAATGGGAAATTCAATGGCTTATTGAACTGAAAGTGAGATAATAATCGACATTGATAGGCTTTAAAGACGGAATATCTACCTTCACATGTAATCAAACTAGTGATGACTGTTGGGTATGTGTTATATTCTTTGCACGAGTAGTAGTGTTTGAGCGTCTGTGCCAGGCGTGCAAGGGGGTTAGAGGGGGGTGCAGGGGGGCGGAGCCCCCAAAAAAAATTTTCGCACCGGGACGACATATTTTCGGGACCACATGATATTTAGGTGGTTTTTCGGCACATGGTTTTTTGCTGATGGTTTTCTATTTCCGGTTAAGGAATTAGGGTTTTGGATGCCACTGGCTCCTATATGTATATTGTATTGTAAACAATGTAACACAATGTATGAATATAATATATGATGGTTTTCCCGGTTTGGTTTTTCAGGTGAAAAATCTTTGTGTAATGTTTGTATTTGCCATTGTATATTTTCTGTTCTTTTCTGAATATCAGTTTGTAGTAGATATTGTACAAGGTTAGAATTTACATTCGGTATCAGAGCTTTATTGGCTTCAGGGGGACACTTTTGTCATCAAGGGTTTGGCTCGGGACTGTGATAAGCCTTGTTACAATGGGAGATCTGCGGTATTGTTTTTCAAGTGGAAATAAATGGCAAGCAATTCGAAGATGGAGATCAAGAAGTTTAATGGGAAAATATTTGAGCTATGGAAGATCAATATGGAAGATCTTTTGGTGGAAAGAGATCAGTGGATTGCAGTAGATCCAGGTACTGCACCTACAGTAACTTCTACAGATGATTGGAAAAAGACGGATCGGAAGGCAAAGAGCACAATTCGACTGTGTCTCTCCGATTTAGTATTAATGAATGTGTCAGAGGAAGCTATAGCCAAGGATTTATGGGAAAAGTTGAGGAAGTTGTATCAGTCTAAGTCCCTGGTAAATAAACTATTCCTGAGAAAGAAGCTGTATAACTTGAAGATGAGAGATGGAGACTCAGTGGTAGAGCATTTGAACTCCTTCAATACTGTGGTAAGTCAGTTAGTATCTGTTGATATTAAAATTTCATATGAAGATAAATGTATCAGTTTGTTGTGTTCTTTACCAGACTCGTGGGATAGTCTGGTTGTGGCCATAGGTAGTAATACAACTTCTTTGAAGTTTGAAGAAGTGGTCTCATCCTTGTTGTCGGAGGAGATGAGATAAAAGAATATGGAAGGACATAGCACAGACGCATTATTTGC
>JASDQU010589599.1:1406-17407 GCA_032191745.1 Picea mariana
GCTTAACACACCCTAAGCTCTGATACCATGTTAAATTAAGAGCTTGATTTCTTATGCGGATTAATTATTTTATTTTCTTCAACACTTTGATTCCATCTTAATACACTTCAACAATACAAAATCATAACCAAATAGCAATAACTATGTATATAAGTAAGCATGCACATCAAAAACACATATACCCTGGGGAAACCCTGTATAGGGAGAAACCCACAACAAACAATATTCCTTTATTGCATTAATAATGTAAGATCACTTACAAATATTCACCATGAATGTTATGCTCTTAAAGAGCTTGCCAAGATGACTCTGACCTGACAAATACCTAAGAGACCTTGTTGAAATACACCTCTAATATGTTGGCTCTATTGTTGATATACATCACTGATATGCTACTGATATATGCCTCTAATATGTAGCCTCTATTGTTGATATACATCACTAATATGTTGCTTTGGTATGTTGCCTGTTTATCATTGATATGCTCCTCTATTGCTTCTCCCTTAACCTGCATATCAAAATTGTATTGAAGAGAGGGGTCAACCTATTCTTATATAGGATGAAGAGGAGAAGAGGAGAGACTCAAATTAGTAACTTTTTTGCATGCTTTAATCATAACTCAGCTTCATACTTTAGTTCAAACTAGACTTGAGACTGGTATACTCTAGTTTGAAAATAGAACTAGACTTGAGACTTCAATTACAACTCAACATTACACTTTAGTTCTAAAATAGAACTAGACTTAAGAATTTAGTTACATCTCAGCATTACACTTTAGTTCTAAAATATAACTAGACTTAAGACTTTAGTTACAATTCAGCATTGCACTTTAGTTCTAAAATAGAACTAGACTTAAGACTTTAGTTACAACTCAACATTGCACTTTAGTTCTAAAATAGAACTAGACTTAGGACTTTAGTTACAACTCAACATTATACTTTTGTTCTAAAATAGAACTTAGACTTAAGACTTCAGTTACAACTCAAGATTACAAGGAAATTCAAAATTATCTTCATGGTTGATAATGTTACACATGCCAACGCACTAGATCAATACATTTATATCATTTGAAATATTAGGAATATCGTTTGTTTCTAGCTCATATGAATTTTATATTCAACCTAACTTTTGCTAGAAGCCTTGATTTTTTCTCATGGATCAAAAGGATTGACAAGGCTCACAGAGGTTGTATGTTCCCCCTGAATTTTGCACTAGTCTGTCTATGCTCACATAGGTTTTACGTTCCCTCTAAATTTTGCACTAGACTGTCTATGCTCACAGATGTTGTATGTTCCCCCAAAATTTTGCATTAGACTCACATAACATCTCGTTCGTCCTAACTTTTGGTTTGACTCACATAGGTTGTATTTTACCCCTCGATTTTGTCAATACCTCACAAGACTAGTTGATTCTCCAAATCTCCCTGGCTAGCCTCAGGGTGGCCCATATGGCCTCTCATTGGAAAATGACTATCGATGCTACTAAATTTAACAATAGGAAGAGATTTTAGTACCTTTTGAACAATTACAAATTCTTTTGTTTCTTCTCCCAATCCCAAGATTGCATTTATTGTTTCATCGAATTGTAAAAAGTAAGCTATAATGTTCTCATCTTCCTTCATCTTTAGTTGTTCAAACTGACCTCTGTAAGTTTGAAGATTTGCTGCTTTGAGTTTTGAATCTCCTTCATAGATATTTCAAAGTTTGTCCCAAATATATTTATCAGATTTACAATGTGCAACTTTGGTGAATACTGATTCTCCAAGACCATTCAGAAGTGCATTTGTGKCTTTGGAATTATTCTGACCGAGTTTCATATCTTTGTCATTTTTCGGTGGAACTGTTAGTTCTATGTATCCATCTACAATTGATTGTCAAATTTCAAATCCATGTGCCTGTATATATGTCTTCATCCTTATGCTCCAAAAAGCATACTTTTTCCCATCAAAATGTGGTATTCCATTTTAATACATGTTGTTTCTCTCCATGATCTACCTTTCAGCGGTTAAACTAATTTTTGAAGGAACCTGCTCTGATACTAATTGTTGGATTACTAAGAGGGGGGAGGTAAATCAGTAATAGAGAAATGTAATCTTTTTTAACCATATAATGAAAGTGTTATATCAATGTAAACAATGAACAAATGAAAAATCATACACATACACAATACAACAATGTTTTTACGTGGAAACCCAAAACGTGAGAAAAACGTGGAATAGTTTTTCTTATATGTCTTGAAGAATTACATTCATTGGAAGAACCAACTTCCTTTGTTTTCCATCTGCAACTAGAAGGAGGCTCCAACCCCCTAGTTTCTCAGGCTACAACCCCCTAGTTTCTCAGGCTACAACCCAAGGGAAGCTCCAACTCCCCAATTCTCTGGCTACAACCAGAAGGAGGCTACAACTCCCTATTTTCTTCGGCTACAACTGGAAGGTGGCTACAACCACCTTTCCTTGCCCCGTCCAACTTCCCTGACGTATAAGTAGAACGATGGAACCACTGTTACACTATCACTGTGAGATATACTGTCGTAAACCTGTACCAATAAACCTACACCAAACAACCTATACCAATAACCTTAACCATGTATCAACCATGCATCAATCTGTACCTCAACCTATACCATAAACAAGTGCATCAACCATGAACTAACCTGCACCAAACAACCTATAATCAACTTGTACCATAAACAAGTGCATCAACCATGCAACAATGTGTACCTGAACCTGCAAACCTTCATTAACTTTAACAACAAGAGACTGGCATTTTCATCAAACTTTACTTTAGTCTCACATGACTAGTTTTGGATTAGTCAACAACCCTAACTTGAAATAATCATAACTATGTACTTGTAATGAATAAAGATCTTAAAATAGTACACAATGTTCTTCAGTGTGTTTTATGCAATTCCTCCAGGTGTCACTACTTGTAACCTCTCAGAAAAGGAGTTATAGAAAAAATGGCACACCTTGTTGAATTCTGGCTTATTCTAGAGAGTGAACTTGTAGAGCATGCCCCACACAAGGAGGTGTCTAATTCCCATAGCCCAACATAAAACGCAATCCAAACTAGCTCATCCCTCTCATCTAATCATCAATTATTCATCATAGTGCAAATAATATTCTACTCTACTTAATAATCTTCAAGCAACATATAGTGTAAATGAGTAAGAGGATTTTACATAAAGAACAATAACCCCAAGAGCATAAATAAATCTTAGTCTCTGTAACTCAACTATGCATCTTCATATTAAGGAAAATCTTCTCAAAATATAGATATCGGGAATCTAAAGGCTAAAATCATATATACATTTGCGAGGAACCACAATAAGATCAATCTTCTTAAGCACTACATTAAATTTAGATGCTTTCATTATGCATCCAATTTTTAAAACTAATAAACATAAATCATAAAATAAATTAATAAGAAGTCTACTGCTAGCATAACCATTTAAAATATATAATGGGTTCAATCGTAGAAATCATGGTGAAATTATTCCAAGTCTACCTTACAATTCCACTCAAATGTATTAAGGAAGACCAAATCCTATTTAAACCACACACAAGAATGCAATTTCTATCTAAAAATTTCATTAAAGAGTTAAGGGAAGTCCAACCGTAATAAGTAAATGATAGAAGTCAACTACCCTACACAATTCATTTAAGAATTAAGATAACCTAGTCTTGTTAAACCATAAATAAATCACTCACATGCTAACTTATAAATATGTTTAAAGGTTTAGGATGACAAATCTTAATTGACCAAAAATAATAGTTTTCAGAGGCTAAATCACCTATCTATAGTAAGGAACAAGAAGGACTTCCAAAATATATCCCAGCCCCCGATTCGATGTGTAGAAAAATCTGAAATTTGATCTAGACCTCAATCTGTCCCTCCATCCGACACTTAATTTTAGAGAAATTTAAATTCATTTTTAGGTGCAACAAAACGTTTTTTATTAATTGTGTAGTTTAGAGGAAGGGACAATAATGGTTGCAGGGTCTGTCAAGAAGTGGCAGTGACATGTAAGAGGTGATTGATTGTGTATACGTCCAACCAATCAACAAATTCAACTCACCCTTCTACTCTACGATGTTACCATTATTTTAAGATGTGGAAATCAATACAAAACAATTAGCTGGAAAAAGGGAAAACAGACATGAACATGTTAAATGCCACCATAAATGAAAGAGAGACGTTTTTCATATGAAACTTAATCTGACACCTGATCTAGCCCTTGATCCGGCCCTTGAAACGGAACTAAATTTATGATAATTCAAATTTAAAATTTTAGGCAGTGAATCGATTTCAGAAGCAGTTAAACTTTAAGTAAGGGTCAGGAAATGATTGCAAAGAAACTCAGGAGGTCAAACTATGGTTATATCCCCCAACTTCATTCTTGAATTATAATACTTCGAAATTAAAATTCAGAAAACAAAAGTGAACATAACAAAAACGCTCAATTAAATTCTGAAAATGTTTTCTAAAAGACAACAAGGGAAATCAACAACTACATAGTTGAAAACCGTGACAGCAAGACTAAAGAACAATTTTAGAATCTTCTACAGGTTTGGGCAACATAAATCCCCAATTTTGTTTTCCAGGAAATTATCAACAAAATCTTAAAATTTAATAAATCAAGTGGATATCTCTCGTAAGACCCTACAGGATAGTAAAATCAAATTACAATACATCTATAGCGAGCCAACAAATATAAGTTCCAGAACTGATAACTCTATCATGAACTTAATTTAGGCCTTTCAATAATTTATGCAGGGACCCAAAATAGATCCCAACAAGCATAAAATTTGGCAACGATTGCATACACAACAAATACATTTTAATACACAGAAGTGGAAACTTCAACTCGGAATTGAATGCATACACAAAAGACTCGTTTTAAAACACCGAAATGGGAAATCTCAAGCTTGGAATTAAATGCATATACATTAAATTTGTTTTAAACACCGAAATGGAAACTCTCAAGATTGGAATGAATGCATACATAGTAAATTCGTTTTGTGTTGGGCAATTTTAAGAACCAAAAACTTGTGTAAATACATAGAGATCTATCCCTGGTAAACACAGAGTAAATCGTTTTGTGCTAGACAAGTTTAATAACTAAAATCTTGTGTAAATACGCATAGATCTATCCATGGTAAAATGTAGAAGTACCAAGAAGACAATAGTTGTACTATGCAGAGAATCGTTGTGTGAAGAGGTGAGGTTTTGTCAAGCAACACAATTTAATCAACGGTTACAAAATTCTTCTCAGAGCAAGGGTGGCAGAAAGAAAACAACGAGTGAAAAATCCTAATTCATAGAACGACAAACCATATGACACTATTCCAACTACACAATACCAAGCATCTAGCTAACTAAATTCAGAATCCATTACATAAATTTTTAACTCAATTACAAACAACAACAAAAAAATGAACGCGAGTACTGTAACTGGTGAAATTTATTGTTGATGTTCTTCGGTAGCTGGCACTCCTCCTAGATCCCGCTTGCTAATCGATGAGACATCACGGGTACCTCCCAACCAACACTAGGGGTACTCTTCCTCCCCCTGAGACCCTAGAGCTGCAAATGGGCCATGCACACAAACCAAAGAAAATATAGCTCCCACCTCACCTTGCAAGGTCGAGCTACCACTCTCAATTTGAGCTGGGTATCCCAACTCCCACAAGAAAAATCAGTCAAGAAAAATATGGCAGCATAACCTTACGATTGTCAGTCATGATCCATTCCTCCTCTCTACCATTATGTTTATAGAGTTCTCTTAGTGACCACTTTCCAATTGCACGTTAAACTCTTTTTATTAAATTTTATTAGGAAATATTCTCCCTCGTACACTTGTCACCCGATCCCTTAGTTTCACCAAATATTCATTTAATTAATTTTCCAATTTCCCTCACCCACCTAAAAACGCTCTGTGTTGTCCTTTATTCCCTCAATTTCCTTTAATGGTTGACGCCTTTCTTAAAGCTTAGTTGAGTTCTAATTAGGAAAGTTCTCTAGACTAGATTCCTTTCTATGTTCCACATTCCTTTTGCAATTAATTTCCCCTTTTGTCTAAGTTCTAATTTAGCAAGTTTTGCACATAAATAACAATTAATTTTTAGATAATTTATTTCTCCTTTAAATTATAAATTTGATTTTTCTTCATCCCCCCTTTATTAATTACTTAATTAAATTTTAGTCCTCATATCCTACTTAGACCTAGGCTTTAATTTCAACTAGGCTTAGTAATGTTTTTAAGGGAAAAATTATAATTAATAAACTTTACTCATACATAATTATTTTAAGGCTGACCATGTTTTCTAGGCACTTAGGTTCATTGACTCACTTGTGTTTGAAAATCACGGTGTTCCCTTCAAGATGCACTACGTGCTCCAAGGGTGCCACTCGCCTTTTAACTAATTTTGGCAGTTGTCCAACCCTTGGAGTCAATGCTCCATCGGGCGACCTTGTAGGAGACTAAGGGCCTCTAAGGAATAATGACCCTGGCTTATTGCACACCCTTTAAAATCTTCATGAGCGGATGTCTCAGTGTGCCCTCATGTCATCATGGATCTCCTGAACTAGGTAATCATTAACCTATAGTTCCAGCCATGATGAGAGTGCTAGTAGGTTGTGGCAGGGACATTTTGCACACCTCTCCCTCAATATCTTTGGTTGTTGTGCATGGCCCCTTTACTCCTAATGTGAGTTTGGTTAGAAAGAAATTGTCAGCTTGCATCCATCAATAAAACATGTCAATGATCCATAAACAACATCACAATATACCTAGTCATATGTCACATATGCAATAACAAAAATACTCAAACCATATACAGTCCACTCCAGAGTCCAAGGAGGTCCATCAATGCTATCAACATCCTCAATCTGTCAAGAGTCCTGCACACTCATGAGAAACCAATCAATAACACCTGTCTATACATAAATAACGTAACATAACATCATAATCCACAATCTCATCATCATAATCCATAAGGGAAGTAGACAATCATATAATGAACCGGATCACTTGCACGCAAGTGTCCTCAAAGAATAAGTCACATCAAGTGTGCCCAAGAGCGGGATGTTACATACACCCCCTCTTGTTTTAAAATTTGTCCCGAAGTTCACAGTATACAAGTGCAGAAATAAAGTGTCTGACAATATCTAAATGTCTACCTATCAAACAAAAATGGAAACTCATGGCACATATCATATGCGTCCTCCTAGGTAGCCAAGTGAGGACTATAATTGTCCCATTGGACCTTGACCTGGTCGTCTGTTTGACATCGTAGTTGTCGAACGTGATGGTCCAAAATGCGGATTGGCTCCACCATGAGCGCACCCTCATCTGACACCTGCAAGGAATCCATGTCAATCAAATGTGTATGATCACTAACATAATGTCTCAAAATAGATACATGAAAAACGTCGTGCATATGCCTAAAAGATCAAGCAAGGATAGTTGATAGGCCACGGGCCCCTTCCTTTCCACAACCTTGAAAGGTCCCATGAACCTAGGAGATATTTTAGCACCCTTTCCAAACTTGATCGAACTCTTGTGCAGTTTCACCCGCAAGAATACTCGATCACCAACTTAATAACTACGGTCAACACAATGCACATCGACATAACTCTTTTGTCAATCCTTCACTTCCTTAATCCTTTGTCTTATCATTTTCATTTTCTCTTACACTTCTTGGATCGCTTCTGGTCCTACCAAGACCCTATCCTCAAGCCGATCCCAATTCGAAGACGTCTGACATAGTCACCCTTAAATAAAATCAAAAGGCACCATCTTAATGGTGCTTTGATAGATGTTGTTGTATGAAAACTATACCAGTGGAAAGAAATCCTCCCAACACTTTTTTTGGTCTATCACGTATGTACAAAACATATCTTCCAATATTTGGTTCATTCTTTCTATCTACCTATTTGTCTCTAGGTGATAATCGATACTAAAATTAATTTGGGTTCCCAAGGCCTCTTGGAAACTAGTCCAAAATCGTCCTGTAAACACTAATCCTTGGTCATATATGATCCTCTTAGGAATTCCATGCAACCTCACAATATCGTCGATAAAAACTCTAGCTATGTTAGGTGCCTAATACGTCATGTGCACAGGAATAAAATGTGCACTCTTCGTGAGAGTGTCAACTATCACGAAAATYGAGTCGTAACTTCTTGTGTTCAACGACAATCCCACAATGAAGTCCATCAAAATGGCATCCATATCGATTCTAGAATGRCGTGTGGTTGTAGTAATCCAGTCAAATGTCTATGTTCAGCCTTTACTTGTTGACATTCCAGACACCTCTCCAAGTAGTTAACTATGTCCGCCTTCATCCCTACCAGAAGATTGAGGGATTAAGGTCTACCCTCATCTTCWTGACTCCTAGATGAGCCATGTACAATTCTCTATGGGATTCGTTTAAGATCAAACTTCTCAAATCGTCATTGGGAGGTATGTAAATCCGKTTATTATACCTCATTAATCCATCGTTGTCCATAGTAAATCCCTCAAATTTTGGTACAAACACGGTGTCTCGTTCGATAAATTCCTTAACCTCTTTATACCAGTCATCGTCRCATTGTAAAGYTAGAATCCTTCAATGAATATTTGTCCAAAGAGGTATCACCAAAAAATATGTGTGGTCTCCAACTCAATGCATCTACCACTCTRTTCAYTGTTCCTTTTATGTAGTTAATCTCAAAATCGTACTCACTAAGTAGTTCTGACCAATGCCCTTGCTGCACGTTCAAGTCACTTTGCATAAAAATTTGTGCGGAAAAACACAATGGTATGTTTTCAGTTCAAATTTCCATCCAATCAAGTAGTGTCTCCACACTCTCAGGGCATACACAATGGCCAATAAGTACAAACCATGCATCGCATAGTTCTCCTCATGCTTTCTTAACTTCCTTGAGATGTAAGCGATCACTCGACCATATTGAATCAAGACTCCGCCTAAGACTTCCATGGATGCATCTGTGCATACCAAGAAGTCCTCGTCCATGTTAGGGACTTTTATTATTCGCACTGTTGTCAATAGATCCTTGAGCCTTCAAAATTCTTCCACGCATTTCTCGGTCCACACAAACTTCTTATTCTTCTTCTACAATTCCATAATCAGATTTGTTATCTTCGAAAAACCCTTGAGGAACCATCGATAATATCCCGCTAAACCCATGAAGCTACACACTTCTGAGACATTTGTCAGCATAGACCATTCCATAATAGATTCTACCTTCGTTGGATCCACAACGATACCTTCACTGGAGATGAAATTCCCTAAATAATGAATCTTCGATTGATAAAAGAGCATTTTGACAATTTCCCACATAATTTGTTCTCTCATAGACATTGTAGTACCAAGCACAAATGTTCTTCATGTTCTTCCATCGTCCAAGAATATATCCAAATATCATCAATGAATACTTGAACAAACTTGTCCAAGAATTCATTGAACATCCCATTCATCAAGATCATGAATACCCCTAGGGCGTTTGTCAGTCCAAACCGTAAAATGGTAAACTCGTAATGTCCAAACCTCGTCTTAAACATGGTCAAAGGAATGTATTTCTCCTTCATCTGTAACTGGTGATACCTTGATCTCAATTTGATCTTTGAAAACACTGTCACACCTTTCATCTAATCATCATATCATCTATTCTTGGCAAAGGATACCAGTTCTTGATCATTTCCTTGTTCAATTGACGGTAGTCAATGAAGAGTCTCCATGACCCATCATTCTCCCATATGAAAATAACAGGTGCACCCCAAGGAGACACACTTGGACGTATAATTCCTATATCCAACAAGTCCTTTAGTTGTATTTTCCACTCCTATAACTCAGGGGTCGACATCCGATAAGGACTTCTTGCTATTGGTTCAGTTCTCGATTTAAGGTCGATGGTAAATTCCAATTCCCTCTCAGCCGAAAACCCTGAAAAATCCTCTGGGAATACATCTGCAAATTCTCATACTATTGGAATTTTTTCTAGTCCTTTCTCCACGCCTTGGTTGTTCAACATTAATAATGTATAGGACTTTCATCCTAGCGCATGCTCTTCTATAGTACCTAGTTCTATCCAAAACCAAAGGTTTGATCGATGATTGTGCCTGACGTCTTGAGAACAATGGACTGGTGCTCGTCCTGGCGGTTATTCACTATTGTTTAAATACTATGGATCTTTCCCAATATCCTATTGTAGTGGGTCTTGTTGATTCAACCACTCTGGCCCTCTCAACCGGAAAGTCACATTGGTAAAGTGGCTCTCCACCTGTCCAACATCCGGTCTTCAGTCCAGTATCCTGGTCCCCAAAGTAGAAGTTGCTGGCCCACCAGCCTAGAATCCCTAGTCTCTTTCGTGGAATAGTCCTAACGAGTATTTTTGCTGATGCGGTGGTCCTCTATAGGGAGTTCCTAGCTGAGGAGTTGGTCATCAGGGAGTTGTGAACATGGATACTCATGATGTATCCTGATACCTTGGTGCACATCAAGATGGTATCTGATGCTACTGCACACCTGACATCATCCGTCCTATTGGTCTTGCAGGAGTCCTGCCTTGACCCCCCACTGATCAACTCTTCATCAGCTATGAGGGCCTTCTGGACCGCATTGTGTAGCATTTGAGGCATTAGGACCCTCACCTTCACACGAATGTTGATGTTTAAGGCCATCACATCTCGTTGACCTTCAACATTTTTGTTCTCGTATGTGGAGCCCACCTAAGCAACTCCAAGAATCAAGCCTCATAATAGGGCACCGTCCGACCACCCTGTTGTAAGTCATTGAATTCATTGGGTTGACGCTCAATGGATTCCTCGGAGAAATACCTCTCCCTAAACTGCTCCTCAAATATTTCCCATGACACGTCTTCGATGGCCGTGTTCAATTGTGTTAGGAGCGTCTTCAACCATAGAAGGGCATTCCCCTTCAACTGAAATACTGCCATGCAAACCTTCATATGGCTTGGTGGCTGTGCCATCCATGGCACCCAAGATATCTGAAAACTTGACCTTCTCGAGTTCTTGGTGAATTCTATCAGTACCGACCGGGGCACGCAGTGGACTCTCAGGGGGTACAGGCACCCCAGCCTCATCTCTATCCAAGCGGTTAATCAAGGCCTCTGACATCCTCTGAAAGGACCTCATCATATTAATCGCATCCCGCATGACAATCCTCTCATGCTCAATACTTGTTCTTCTCTTTCAGGGTTGGACCCCTTTGGCATGGATGCTACTGGAGGTGTTGCACCTCCGCCCTTAGTACCATGTCGTCTATCTCCACGACGTCCTCTAACCAACAAGACCACATAGACAAGTTAAAATTTTTAATGAGTGCTAATTTTTTTAATCAAGGGTATAATACAGTGGAAGGCATGACGATCCACAGTCATAGGGTTGAACCTGCTCTGATACCATATGTAATGGCCCCGTCGTTACGACAACAAAAGCGACATACAATAGGTAAACATTTTTTTGTTTGCGTTAGGAAAAATACATCATAAATAATAACCACATCATTGGAACATCATCTGACATATTAATGAAATAATATTAATACATTAACAATCATGCATGACATAAGCTAACACAACATTGAAATGAATAATGATACACATATTGATGCATTAACACAATAAACAACAACCCATAACCATTGCATTCTCTTTTAATAATGACACATCACAACACGAATCATAAATTGCCCAATTTGTCTCATAAGGAGAATCATCAGATAACATCAAGATAATATGAGATAACATAACACTCCTTAAGGATCATAAATATAATCATAAAATGACATAAGATACTACTCGCCCAACCTAGCCTGCAAGGTTAGGACCTCCAGGACACATAAGCAACCCTCAAGCCCAGGTTGCAATTGATTTTATCGATTTAAGGTCTCAGGGCTGGCAACTGTTTTGAGGAACAAGGAGGTGTCTAATTCCCATATCCCAACATAAACCGCAATCCAAACTAGCTCATCCCCCTCATCTAATCATCAATTATTCATCATAGTGCAAATAATATTCTACTCTACTTAATAATCTTCAAGCAACATTGAGTGTAAATGAGTAAGAGGCTTTTACTTAAAGAACAATAACCCCAAGAGAATAGATAAATCTTAGTCTCGTGTAACTCAACTATGCATTTTCATATTAAGGAAAATATTCTAAGAATATAGATATCAGGAATCTAAAGGATAAAGTCATATATACATTTGCGAGGAACCACAAGAAGATCAATCTTCTTAAGAACTACATTAAATTTAGATTCTAATTTTCATTATGCATCCAATTTTTAAAACTAATAAACATCAATCACAAAATCAATTAATAAGAAGTCTATTGTTGGCATAACCATTTAAAATATCTAAGGGGTTCAATCATAGCAAGCAAGGTGGAAATATTTTGAGTCTACATTACAATTCCACTCAAAGGTATTAAGGAAGACCAAATCCTATTTCAACCACACGTAAGAATGCAATTGCTATCTAAAAATTTCATTAAAGAGTTAAGGGAAGTCCAACCGTAAATGATAGAAGTCAACTACCCTACGTAATCCATTTAAGAATTAAGATAACCAGGTATTGTTAAACCATAAATAAAGAACTCACATGATAACTTATAAATTCGTTTAAAGGTTTATGATGACAAATCCTAATTGACCAAAAATAGTAGTATTCAAAGGCTAAATCACCTATCTATAATAACGAACAAGAAATACTTCCAGAATCCATCCCAGCCCCTGATTCCGTGTGCATAAAAATCTGAAATTTTATCTATACCTTAATCCGTCCCTCCATCCAACACTTGATCTAGTCCTCCATCCGACTCTTAATCTGGTCCTCCATCCGACACTTAATTTCCAAAAATTTAAATTCATTTTAGGTGCAAAAAAACTATTTTTATTAATTGTATAGTTTAGAGGAAGGGAGAATAAAGGTTGCAGGTTCTGTCAAGGAGTGGTAGTGACATGTAAGAGGTGAGTGATCGTGTATACATCCATCCAATCAACAAATTCAACTCACCCTTCTACTCTACGATGTTAACATTGTTTTAAGACATGAAAATCAATACAAAACAATTAGCTGGAGAAAGGGAAACCGAACACGAATAGGTTAAATGACACCGTAATTTCAAGAGAGACATTTTTCATACAGAACTTAATCTGGCACCTGATCCGACCCTTAATTCGAACCTTTAAACGAAACTAAAGTTCTGATAATTTGAATTTTAAATTTCAAGCAGCGAATCGATTTTGAAAATGGATAAACTTTAAGGAAGGGTCAGGAAATGATTGCAAAGACACTCAGGAGGTCAAGATATGGTTATATCCCCCAACTTCATTCTTGAATTATAATACTTTGAAATTAAAATTCAGAAAATAAAAGTAAACGGAACATAATCGCTCAATTAAATTATGAATTTTTTTTCTAAAAGACAGCAAGGGAAATCCACAACTACAGAGTTGAAAACCATGACAGCAAGACTAAAGAACAATTTCATAATCTTCTACAAGTTTGGGAAACATAAATCCCCAATTTCGTTTTCTAGGAAATTATCAACAAAATCTTAAAATTTAATCAATCAAGTGGATATCTCTCATAAGACCCTACAGGACAGTAAAAGAAAATCACAATACACCTACAACGAGCCAACAAATATCAGTTCCAGAACTGATTACTTTGTCATGAACTTAATTTAGGCCTTTAAATAATTTATGCAGGGACCCAAAATAGATCCCAACAAGCATAAAATTTGGCAACGATTGCATACACAGTAAATTCATTTTAATACACAGAAGAATCGTTTTAAAACACTGAAATGGGAACTCTCAAGCTTGGAATTGAATGCATACACAGTAAATTCATTTTCAACACTGAAATGGAAACTCTCAAGCTTGGAATGAATGCATACACATGAAATTCGTCTTGTGTTGGGCAAGTTTAAGAACCAAAAACTTGTGTAAATATGTAGATATTTATCCCTAGTAAACACAGAGTAAATCATTTTGTGTTGGGAAAGTTTAATAACTAAAAGATTGTGTAAATACACAGAGATCTATCCCTGGTAAAACGTAGAAGTACCAAGAAGACAATAGTTGTACAATGCAGGGAATTATTGTGTGAAGAGGTGAGGTTTCGCCAAGCGACAAAATTTAAACAATGGTTACAAAATTCTTCTCAGAGAAAGGGTGGCAGAAATAAAAAAGCTAGTGAAAAATCCTAATTCATAGAATGACAAACCATATGACACTATTCCAACTACACAATATCAAGCATCTAGCCAACTAAATTCAAAATCCATTACATAATTTTTTAACTCAATTACAAAAACAAAATTGAACGTGAGTACTGTAACCGACGAAATTGCTTGCTGATGTTCTTCGGAAGCTGGCACTCCTCTTAGATCCCACTTGCTAATCATTGAGACCTCATCGGTACCTCTCAGCCAATGCTAGGGGTACTCTTCTTCCCCCTAATCCCCCCGAGCCACAAAGGGGACACACGCACAAACTAGAGAAAATATATCTCCTAGCTCACTTCACTAGGTCAACCTACCACTCTCAATTCGAGCTGGGTATCCCAACTCCCACAAGAAAATTCTTTCAAGAAAAATGTGGCAACATAACCTTACGCTTGCCAGTCGTAATCCATTTCACCTCTCTCCCATTACTTTTATAGAGTTGTCTTAGTGACCACTTCCCAATTGCACATTAAACTCTTTATTAAATTTTATTAGGAAATATTATCCCCCGTACACTTGTCACCCGATCCCTTAGTTACACCAGAAATTCATTTAATTAATTAAATTAATTTGCTTATTTCCCTCACCCACCTAAAAGCGTTCCTAAAAACGCTCCTTGTTATCCCTTTATTCCCTCAATTTCTTTTAATGACTGACGCCTTTCTTAAATCTTAGTTGAGTTCTAATTAGGAAAGTTCTCTAGACTAGATTCATTTCTATGTTCCACATTCCTTTTGCAATTAATTTCACCTTTTTTTCTAAGTTCTAATTTAGAAAGTTTTGCACATAAACAATAATTAATTTTTAGATAATTTATTTCTCCTTTAAATTCTAAATTTGATTTTTCTTTCATCCTCCCTTTATTAATTACTTAATTAAATTTTAGTCCTGATATCCTACTTAGACCTAGGCTTTAATTTCAACTAGGCTTAGCAATTTTTATAAGGGAAAAATTATAATTAATAAACGTAACCCATAAATAATTATTTTAAGGTTGACCATGTCAAAGTAATATATTGTTTTCTAGGCACCTAGGTTCATTGACTCACCTATGTTTAAAAATCATGATGTGCCCTTCAAGATGCACTACATGCTCCAAGGGTGCCACTCGGCTTTATTAATGTTTCATTTATGCGGTGTTCCCTTCAAGATGAACTACGTGCTCCAAGGGTGCCACTCGCCTTTATTCATGTTTCATTTATGCGACGTGGCCTTCAATACGCACTAGGTGCTCCAAGGGTTCCACTTGCCTTTTGACTGAGTTTGGTAGTTGTCCAACCCTTGGAGTCAATACTCCATTGGGCGACCTTGTGGGAGACTAAGGGCCTCTAAGGAATAAGGACCCTGCCTTATTGCACTCCCCTTAGAATCTTCATGAGCGACTTTCTCAGTCTTCCCTCATGGAATCGTTAATCTCTCTAAATAGGTAATCATTAACCTGCAATTCGAGCCATGAAGGGAGTGCTAGTAGGTTGTGGCAAGCTTGCTACCACACCTCTCACTCAATATCTTTGGTTGTTTTGCATGGCCCCTTTACTCATAATGTGATTCTGATTAGCAAGAAATTGTCAGCCTGCATCCATCAACAAAACATGTCAACAATCCATAAAAAACATTATAATATACTCATTCATATGTCACATATGCAATAACAAAAATACTCAAACCATATACAGTCCACTCCCTAACTTGATCTGGAGTCTAAGGAGGTCCATCGATTCCATCGACATCCTCAAT
>JASDQU010589601.1:30316-42026 GCA_032191745.1 Picea mariana
TGCACCTTGTCATGGATGCAAATGTTTCCAAGCCCATTCATGCCTTTTATCTTTTTATCTTATTACTTTTTCTTTCAAGAGACTAGTTAGGGGACATTGCCCTGGCGTGGGGACCAGTGGTGACAATGTTACCCACAAGCATTTCACGGAAATGAGAAGGTTGGCTCGTGATGAGACCCCCTTTCTCTTGGCTATGCCATCAAGAGCCACTACCATGGCGTGGTGACCATCTGAATGGTAGTGTCATATCGCTACATGCCCATGGACCTAATAGGTTGGCTCGTGATGAGACCCTCTATCCTCCAACTAGGTCTTGATTTATTATTTTTACGGGTCCCTCTGTTTCTTGCTGAGAAGCCTTTTATTGCTTTCTCGAAGATCCTTGGGCAAAGCATCTGAAGGTTTCATTCTTTTGGCTTTTATCTTTTGCCAGCTACTTTTACCCTCTGGGCCTTTTAGCCCCTTCTTCCCACAAGGTAAGGTACAACCGTTTGCTAGCTTGGAAAACCCAATGCTCGGACTAGTGTATGGGATGGATGAGAGAGAAAAAGATGAAAAGTGGTAAGTATGGTGGGAACGGACGATAACCTTTCATGAACCCCCCTAGTGGCAACTCAAACCCTATGGAAACCAGCTTACTAGGGCATCCTCTCATTCCCCCCAGGTGTGGTCAAGTGGAAAGGCATAAGGTCCAAGCACACGTTAGAAGTAAAAGAATTAAATGCACATATTTAAATGTTTTGAGAATCAGAGTGACACATACCATGATACCTGGACTCATTACCTCATGGAGCAAGACCCATTTCTGTTGAAGGACCAGGCCAGTGGGATGGATGTTGTTGTTGCTGACAAGGTGGAGGCGTTGAAGAAGAAAAGGATGGGCCCTCTAGGGCCAAGCTCAAGTTGATCTGGCTCTCGGTACTCCATGTCTAGAACCTATGCGCCTCAAGACATAATCTCCTTAGTTATCCCTAGGCTAGGAGATAACAGATATGATGCACTATTTCTTAGGACTAGAAGTATGGAAGAGGACTGATGAGATTCCCTTGAGTCAAGGAAAATATACAGTGGAGATATTGAAGAAGTTCGGTATGACAGAGTGCAAATCCATGCCTACACCGATGGTGATGGATTTGAAGAAAATGAATGATGCTTCTACTGACTCAGATGAGATCGATCCACATTTGTACCGACAGTTGATTGGATCATTGATGTATCTGGTTAAAACCAGACCTAATATATGTTATGCACTGAATGTACTTAGTCAGTTCATGAGTCAGCCAAGACAGACTCACTGGATAGCAGCGAAGCATGTATTGAGATATCTACAAGGCACAGTTGGATATGGCCTGAGATATGCCTCCAATGTAGACTTGAGTTTGCAGGGATATGCCGATGCAGGTTGGGCAGGGAGCGTAGTGGACCGAAAGAGCACATCCGGTTGTTGTTTTACCTTGGAGTCTGCCATGGTTTCCTGGTGGAGCCGGAAACAGAGCTCTGTGGCCTTGAGTACCATAGAAGTAGAGTATATAGCATTGAGTGTGGCAGTCCGCGAAGCAATGTGGCTTCACAAGCTCCTGACAAATTTATTTGATCATGAGATGGATCCTACCATTATTCATTGTGATAACCAGAGTTGTGTGAAGCTCTCTGAGAACCCTGTGTTTCACGATAGATCATAACACATTGAGATAAAATATCATTATATTAGACACATGGTGCGGAGGAAAGCAGTACACATGCAGTACCTTCCTACACATGAGCAGATTGCAGATATCTTCACCAAACTACTTGCCAAGACGAAGTTCGAGTACTTCCGTGAGAGACTTGGCCATGTGGAGAATGCCTCCCTAGCTGAGAGGGAGTGTTGATGATTACAGCTTCGTGAGACATCCTCCAGGACATAGACTGAGTGAGTCTGCCTGTGAGAGAGCCCATGAAATGGGTGTGTTGTTCCTCTCTGAGACTGAGATGGAACGTTGTGTGCCCCTGTGTGGGGAGGATGCCCATGAGATGGGTGTGTCGTTCCTCTCTAAGACTGAGATGGAAGGTTGTGTGCCCCTGTGTGGGGAGGATGTCCATGAGATGGGTGTGTCGTTTGAGATGAAACGATGTGCATACCCCTGTGAGGGGTGAAGGTCCCCATGTGATGGGTGTATCATTCTCCTTTGTGTAGAGAGTTGAGACGACATGATACTCCAAATGATTCTCCTATGAGACTCAATGAGATAGTGATCTGTTGAGTAGGACGTCCCTGTGGCCTAAGTCACATGGATCGAGTTCGATAGCAATTAGGTTCGGTTCGGGTTCGAATTTTCCAACAAGGTTCAAATGAGGTTCGGCTTTAGGTTCGGCTATATATATTGAACCCTAATTAAACCTCATCCCAAAACTCAATAAAATTCTCCTTCAAATTCATCCTAAGGTTAGAATTCGAGCACCGGTTCAAGTTCGTTTAGGTTCGGCATTAGGTTCGACGAACCTTGAGGTTCGTCGAATTTCGAACCTCAAGCTTTAGGTTCAGCAAACCCTGTGACTTAGCCTGTGGCTGAGCACAGGTGGGCGTGCCCCTAGTGGTTAAGCACTAGTGGGTGTGTGAGATCCCTTGCTATATTGTCTAAGAGTAAGATTTACCTATAACCCTAATCGTGATGTAAAGGGTACAAGTCGGCCCCATCATAAAGTAAAAGATAATTATTGTAAAAGATAATTAATATTGTAATTATTAATTATATTCTGAGTTATTGAGGTCGGCCCTGTTGTGCCAATAGACACCACTTTTGATGTGTCCAGTTAGTATAAATAAAGGCGATTTCCCCATGGAGGAAACACACAACTCACATGTAATTTCGAAAATTCGGCAAATACATCTTCTAGGGCTGAAGTGCGCACCTCTCTTGGGTGCTAGCTTCTTGGTTTTGGAGAGCACCCTTTTGTGTGCTAGGTCTATGGTTTTGGAGAGCACGCCCTCTAAGGATCTCAAGTCATAACATCATAATAAGTGAATCCAATCAATAAATGATCCACCTAAGAATGCACATCAAAGATCAGTATGTCAAACAATTAAGTGCTCAAAGACATTATGCGACTTGTCAAGCTTGAATATGGGAGGGTTGACAAGGTGTCTTATTGGGTAGATCTTGCCCTAGGTCAAGGAGAGTTTCCAAGAGATCCCTCTCTAAGCCATGTAAATTGGGTGAAGTGTTTAGGGTCAAAACTCAATGGGCATAGGGCTCATGACATACAAGAAGTCGTAGTGTCTCATTCATGGGTGCCTTTGTAGAGGGTGTGTGGTACCTTCGTCCGCAATGCACTTTTTCCAAGCCCATTATTTGCCATTCTTTCATAATTTTAAGGAAAGGTTGAAAGCCATTGCCCTAGCATGGTGTCCAGATAATGGCATTGTCACCCACAAACGCCTAGTGGAAATGAGAAGGTTGGCTTGTGATGAGACCCCCTTTCTCTCATCCATGCAACTGAGAGCCATTACCCTAGCTTGGTGACCCGATGATGGTAATGTCATACCATTAGATATTCATGGACATGATAGGTCGGCTCGTGATGAGACCTCCTATCCTCCAACTAACCATTTAAGCATTTTTAATCATACTTTATTGTGGGTCCCTCTTTACTCAAAGATAAGCGTTTCATTGCTTTCTTGGGTAATCCATGGGCAAAGCATCTAGAAGGTTCATACATATGCTTTTATCTTTTACCCAACATCAATCCCCCTAGGCTTTCAACCCCTTCTTCCCATAGAATGAGGGACAACTCCTTCTTGGTTCAATACACCCTAAAATCCCAAGAGATAAGGAAATGGGGGGAAATAATGATGGAAAGTGGTAAGTATGGTCGGGAATGGTACGATGGCTCTTCAAGGGAGTTCCTAGTGGCAAACCCATCCCAAAGGAAGACCACTTTCTAGGGCACAATGTCAACCACCAAGGTGAAGCAGGGAAAAAGGCATAATGTCCAAGCATATATCATGAAATCTAGAGCAATCTAAGGTACAACATACTTAAATGCCTTAAATATTGAAATGATGCTCACCATAATACTAACTTGTAGCTCATGGAGCAAGGCCCACTGCCTTCCGAAAGCCAGCTGATGTGGTGGATGCCATATGAAAATCTACGACCTTTGTGGTGGTGATAAGGGTCTCCAACTGTGCAAAAGGGTATTGTTGGTCATGTAGTCTCTCGGCACTCCATATCTACAACATGAGGGCCTCGAGACATAATCTCCTTAGTTATCTACAAAATGGGGATAACACAGTGTAGATGGCCTATTTTGTAAACATAACTATTTGGTCATGGCTCGTGTTATTGTTGACAGTTTTTGGATATATGATTTCATTTCAAAGTTTATGGTCTACTTTCTATTATATCAATATGGCTTAAAAATTTGTATGTTGGTTTGTAAGTTTGTAATTGCTAGAATCTAGAATCTAGATGGTTGATGCTCGAATGATTAATCATTGATGTACCATGTACTATGGATGCCATTTCTATCTATATTGATGTACAAATATGCATGTTTTTGTATATTCTGCAGCTAATTTGTCTTTCTACATTTTTTTTTAATACAAATGAAATATATATATATAAAACAGACACTTCGCTTCCGAGGATTTTTGGAAAATGACGCTTCTCACGCTCCTGCTTCATGCAACATTGGCATGCACATCAGCTAGAATAGTGTTCAAGGCAAAGAAGTAATATATATACCCCCTGATTTTATCATTGGACCATTCATTTTTCATTCACATGGGATGCATGGACAATTATTATGTACGTTTTTTGTCTAAATGTTTCCAGTCAGCGTTAGAAGGAGTGTTATGCAATTTGAGATATTCAATGAAGCAGTTGCATCTAACCCTTCAATTAAAAGGGCCTCGAGCAGTGTTACAGGGGGATGCGTCCTGCAGGATCATCAACACACCCCCTCGCTCCTTGCACCCCCAAGACAAGGGGGTTCCTAGCAAAATGTTTTGCCATGCCCCCCTTTTTGTGAAAGGCACTCTGAAATGTTTTGTTGAGTTGCAAGACACGTTTAGCAAAAAGAGGGGCTTGTGTGCACCCCCTCCTAAAAAATTGGGAACGTTTTGCAAAAGGGGGGGCTTGTGGACACCCCTTCCCAAAAAGAAAGACCCCTAGGAGACCCCTCCCCCCTCAATTTTTTTCCACAAAAAATAAAAACTTTAAAAAACCGTAAAGGTTAAAAAAACTAGTAAACTATTAAACTTAATTCACCTTTACCTATACATCTCTCTCATTTGACATTTAAAAGTCATTTAGCATTTGAATTTGAGATGAGAGAGAGCTACGATTTGCCTTGATTACTCAAGGGAGTGACTTTGACTCAGATAGTGACACTCCTATTGATGGTCCCGGTGCCTTCGTACAACAGGTGGATGGAGAGGGCCAATCAATAGCATTTACTCCTTCATGCTCATTTGATGTTGAGTCTTTTAGCTACTTTTAGTTTTAAATATCCATTGTTAATTTTCAGTTTTAGTTTTTGACTCTAGACAGTGATCATCAAGTCTTTGACTCATCACTCTTTACTCTTTTTGAGTAATTTTAATTTACTATTTCAGACTTCAGTATCTACCATTTAGTATTTACTTGGTATATATAGAATTCAAATCAACGTATTTATCTTTGTTATAAGTTATAAATTTGAATTTTGATGTGCATGTATCATTGATTCAATGTGAAATATGATAATAACAATGATGATTGATGAATCGTGTTTGTATCTTTTACAAATCTGAATTTAGTATTTACATTGAACAAAGATGAATTTACATGGGATGAATAGTTATTGTTGGGCTTTTAATTATTTTTTATAATTTTAGAGACAGGGACCCCTACGTCCCCCCATCCCCCATGAATTTCCCTAAAATTTCGAACCTGTCACCAATGTGCATTTCCACGCTCTCAAGTCCCAAAAACTTGGGGAAACATTGGCCACAAGTGACGGGTATCTATTCCACTAAAGTCAACTGGAACTTGCATCTAACCTCAACAGCAAACACAAGTATTAACACACACACACACAAGCATGAAAACAGGCACAACATGTCACTGGAGACACTTGAAAACTAGTGGAGGCTATAACAGCACCTTACTTTCACCAACCCAGAAAGCCAATGTTGAAAATTATTATGCACTACCTAGATCCTTGGGTATTAATTAAGGAAATGTACAATTGTTACCCCACTTTCACCAACCTGGCAAGCCACCATCGACAATTATTCTGTACTTATTGGATCCTTGGGCATTAATTAAGGAAATGGACAGTTGTTATTGCACAATGAGGCAAATGTATATTTATTAGGGTGTTTCTCTTATGGCCTGCAACTATGAATACTTAATGACAACTATATTCTTTTGCCCCCCAAATTTATTGCTACAACCTTATTGTAAGGACCACTCAATGAGTATATTATGTCGCCTGCTGATCTCGTCAATCTGCAGCCTACATAGTACAGAAGCTGCAGCCTCTGTAATAAAAACTGTGGCCTGTACCCACATTTATCACACAATATAGACTGCGACTAGCATTAGTTCTAGAATTTGGCATTTGATATGGGGCACTCAAATTGACCCATATCCGCCGGAATCCAGCGGATGAAGAATTGCTGAAATGCCAGTTTACATTGTTCATATTGCAATTTTGAGTATTTAGGTAGATTCAAAGCCCCTGGATTAGTCCAAGAGCGCAGTTTGCAATTGCTGAAATCAAAGTTTTGCATCAAACTGAAAATTCCGACGAAATTTTGCTTGGATTAGGAAGGAAAAACAGCCAGAATAACAGGGCAATATGATGGCCTCGTATCCCACGCTGTGGAATTCAAACCAATGGACCCTCATTATGACTACAGTTTGTCATTCGCAATCCATGCTATGGTTGTATAGATGCCAAACTGTGTGATTTATCATGTGGGATCCGCAACAGTAATAATAATAATAACCACAACACTAATAATAACAATAACCACAACCCTGCATTAATGATGACTGAGGCAGATCTACAATTATGGCATCTATTTGATTTTAACCCTATAATTATTGCAGAGTAAATGACAACTTATGCATGTATGGCACATTGGTAGAGAAAAAGACCAATGTGGAGTCAGGACTAGAACCAGAAACAATTTTTTTTGTGTATACCTCACATTTTCACTCCCAAATGTGGGACTGATAAATTTATTTGCCAACAGACCTGTTGTGGAGCAAATATGGTATGATCTAATTATACCTTTTCTATGTTACAGGAAACTCCACCCCAAGGTGCTGGAAACATGTTTCCACATTTCAAAAACATTTCCTTGTACAGAACTCCTCTAAACATGGCAGAAACATTTCAGCAGCGTTTCAGATTATTGGAACATTGTATCAGTTGTTTCAACCAGCATTTTGACCGCTTTGGTTGGTATATCAGTTATTTCAACCAAGGCTTATGTTGCTAAAGCGAAAAGGATGCTAACACTCATTTCTGACAAATCAAGTTATAAATAGAGACCTTGGGCCTCTCATACTGGTAACTCTCTTTTTGGCTTTGTTTCCAAATTTGAAATCCATGAACGGGAATCTGAAGTTTTTACGTCTCCAAGTTTCTTTTATATTTGAAATCCATGAATGGGATTTTGAATTTTTTATGTCTCCAAGATTTTTTTATGTATAAGATTTTGAAGTTTTATATCTCCAAGATTCTTTTATATATATATAAAAGAATCATGGAGAGATAAAACTTCAAAATCCCATTCATGGATTTCAAATTTGGAAATCTTGGATATTATATAAAAGAAGTTTTTATGTCTGCAAGATTCTTTTATATAAATATATGTATATATAAAAGAATCTTGGAGACATAAAACTTCAAATCCCATTCATGGATTTCAAATTTGGAAATCGTTGGAAACGTAATGGGTTACGAACTTTATAGAATATGAACAGTCAAGTTATTGTAACGAACATAGGGAGTCCAAGAGACATTGGAAGATGAATCCAAAGGTCATCTGAATTGTATTAATAGATGTATCATACTCATGAATAATATACAATACACGCATATCTATTTCTGGGTAATCCAACAATGGTATCAGAGCCACCTCAATCTTTAGGGCTTGATTCACTATGATAGTTATCCATAGTTGAGTCTGAGTGACTTAGAAACGCCTCTACCCTCTGCCTGCTTGCAATCTACACCCCTTTGCCCTATGAGTCTACGCCCCTCTACATTACTCTTCCAATTCGAGTTACTCCCTGGGCATTTCTTCTTCTCGCATGAAAAAACACATTTGCACTTGACCTCTATGTGTCCATCTCTCTGATTTCCTATATGTCCTGTTATCCCCAGTTTAGGGATAACTAAGGAGATTATGTCACGTGGCCCACAGGTCCTAGACATGGAGTACCGAGAGCCAGATCGACTTGAGCATGGCACTGGATAGTCCATCTTTTCTTTCCTTCAGCGCCTCCACTTTGTCAACAGCAGAAGCATCCATCACCTCCACCTGGCCCTGTAGCAGAAATGGATCTTGCTCCATGAGGTAATGAGTCTGGGATTCATGGTATGTGTCACTCTAATCCTCAAAACCTTTGAATATGTGCATTCAGTTCTTTTTGTTTCTATCGGGTGCTTGGATCTTATACCTATCCACTTGACCATGTCTGCGGGAAATGACGGGATGCCCTAGTAAGCTTGTGCCCATAGGTTTTGAGTTGCCACTGGGGGATTCATGAAAAGCCATCGTCCGCTCCCACCATAATTACCACTTTCCATCTTCCTCTCGCTCATCCATCCCATTACACTGGTCCGAGCATTGGGTTGGCCAAATATTTAAGCGTTGCACCTTACCTTGTGGGAAGAAGGGGCTAAAGACCCAGAGGGTAAAAGCAACTGGCAAAAGATAAAAGCCTAAAAATAAAACCTCGAGATCCTTCGCCCAGGGATCCTCGAGAAAGCAATAAAAGGCTTTTCAACAAGAAACAGAGAAACCTATAAAAAAATAATAAAACAAGACCTGGTCAGAGGATAGGGGGTCTCATCACGAGCCAGCCTATTAGGTCCATGGGCATCTAACGGTATGACACTACTAGCAGTTGGTTACCACACCAGGCTAGTGGCTCTTGGTGGCATAGCCAAGAGAAAGGGGGTCTCATCACGAGCCAGCCTTCTCATTTACGTGATAGTGCTTGTGGGTAACATTGTCACCACTGGTCACCATGCCAAGGCAGTGTCCCTATATTAGCTTCTTTAAAGAAAAAGTAATAAAGAATAAAGATAAAAGGCATGAATGGGCTTGGAAACATTTGCATCCAGGACAAGTGCAGCTCACCCTCTACAAAGGCACCCACAGGTAAGCCATGCATTTCCCTGCTATCACTGCACCCCTTGTCTGGACATCCCTTACCGCCTCAACCACTCACATGGCTTGGATTTGATTTCTCCCGGAAACATCCCACATCCAGTGAGCATTAGCCCAATAGGACGTCGTTTCACTTCCTCCAAACTTGGCTTGCAGATTTGCAAAATGTCTTTGAGCACTTAACTGAGTAAAAGGGGTTTTATGCACATGTTAAATAAAATTGATGATTAGATGTGATTGACATTTCTATCATCTCTGTGACGTATGAGTCCGTGGAGGGCGTATCTGTTAGTGTGCATGACCATACCCGACGGAGACGTACCATTATGGACCGGTACACATGGGGAGATGATTAGTTCAAACCTCCATGGGGTTGAAAGCCCATCAGATGGATGTTGAGACCCCAGCAAGGGGCAGAGACAGGTCTGAGGATTTGCACTGGGGAAGAGGAGGATGTTCCACCAAAGGCAGCTTAGCAGGCATGTACCCAGGGGGGTTGTGCCCTTTCCACCAGAACGTTGGCCTTGGAAGGCCCATGATGTCACCCAAGACACTTTATGACATCATCCAGCACTGTGGAGGTTTTGGGAGGCAATTGTGGCACGTGTGGCAGCTTCCGGAGGACCAAGGGGGCCTAATGTTTTGCTTCAAGAGGCCAACATTGCCCTAGAAAGGGCTAGCGTCACCCTAAAAGGTCATGGCGTCCTCATTTTTTTTATTGAGGGTTTAATTTTAACAATTAATGTAAAACAGTATTATTATGTATTTTTGGCCATGTCGGCCTTTTGTGACCCAAAAATTAACTAAGGTCATTGCTACTGTATAATTAAGAGAGCTAAAACTCTCTTTTCATCATGATCTTTCACTCACACTTGTGTGAGCTCTGAAATTTGCGCCCTCCTTTAGGGTTTTTGGCTGAAATTACTGATGCGCACTTGTTGAAGGAGGCTTTTCTTGGCTATTATCTGCGTTTTCTTGGTGGAAGGTTTACAACTAAGGTTTGGCTTAATGAATGCTTGATAAATGTAAGTAAATTTCTGCAATCCTTCTTTTATTTGAATGGTTATGGTATCTTTTACTTGCATTTTAATGAAATTTGATGGATTAAACCCTAGGGAACAAGCACATGTTGGTGTCCCTATTTCATGTCCCTATTAAGTTATGCTAAGAGCCATTTTATTTGCTGAAGATAAAAGTTGGAGCCTTGCCATAGCAACACTCTACCATTCACTCTTCAAGCTAGTTGTTTTTACTTTGCCCTTTGAGCTAAAGAAGGAGGAAGACACGCTAAGGCCTAGGTTTACTACACAGTAGTGAGTCGTCTTCCCCTTAGCAACACTAGGGTTGATAGGTTGAAGCCTTGCCTTAGCAACACTTCAACCATCATATCCCTCTTGTCTTTTGCCCAACCATTATCATTTCATCCTTCAACTTTTGCAGCTAGTTTGACTCCATTTGCCCTAATAACGCACTGATCTAAGACCTTGTACTTGAGTGCTTTTAATCACAACTTCCAAATACTCTTGAACAATCATTAACATCTTCTAACCCTAGCCTAGATTAACTTACTAACCCTAATGTTGTAGTTATCCATTTGAGTTATACTTATACTTTGCAGCATTTAATCCTTTATTTGAGCGAATTGAAAGATTGGCTAGTCGTTGCTTCTAATGAATGTTGATATTTGACATTGATGATAAATCGTTATTGCTCATTGTGAAGCTTCTATAGCATTTATTGTTAAGTAATATATTGTAATCATTGCTATTGTACATCATTAATTTGCTTCATCAATATTGTCTATCAATTGCTTTATATCAGAAAGTCCTTGATTATATGAAGTACTAACCAGCAAGTGATCTTGCACATATATAGTTTTCATGTTGCTTTGTTCCGAGCAAGTACACTTCTAGTCATTTTTATCTTTATTGGTTGATTAGCCGGACTTTCTAATCGGTGGTGACTTGTGAGGGGGGAAACTTTTACTTAGGCATAAGCGTTTGCCTTCTCAAAACCCCAAGTCATCAGGGACGTCTCCCCTGGGCCTACCACCCTAAACAGAAACATCTATCCAATCTAGGTGACAGTGGTAGGATAGTCTCAATTTCGCCAGTTTGCCTTTCTTTCACCTTTCCTTTACTTCCAACTACAAACTGTGCAATAACATTTTGGCGTCGTTGTCGGGGAACACTGAGTCAATTCTCCTCAAAGACGACACTTTTTCGGTAAGCCTTTCCTCAAAGAGTCTTTATCTTACAAAGCTTACCTAGCGACTCCACTAAGGATGATTCCCTTATTTCTTTGATAATTTCAAGAAAATTATCTGGCGAC
>JASDQU010589601.1:49487-60006 GCA_032191745.1 Picea mariana
GGAATCCTCGAACGAAGTAGATCTTCCTTGTTGTACAGTTGAAGATGTAGGGGAAACTCATGAGGATGAAACAATGATGCACACTAAAGACACTCGAGTCCTCAAAGCTCCTGCACAAGAAGAAACAAACACAGTAAGTCACCCTCCTCTCCAAAATTTTGATGATTCTCTACTTTATGATTTAAGAAAGGAGGAGGAGATAGATGAGCCCTTGAATGCTTCAAATCCTGCATGTTACGACACAGATAGTGACACGGTTAATAACATTGATGAGTTCATACATGTTGGAAGACGTAAATGGGATGTAGTTGGTTATGATATAGACCCCATTTATGACATTGAGAATCATTTCCAAGTGTTGCCTTCACAACAGGTACTTTTGATTTTGACCAACGGCAACAAGGAGATGATATTTTTACCGATGTTTGCCAAACACCCAAGGTTGACATAGTCCATTTTTCCCCTGATGATTTTCGGTCATACCTTGAGGGTTTTGATGAGTACTCCTCTGAGCACTTGGATTCACTCTATGAAGAAGATTACCAACCACCGTCATGCTCAGGTCTTGAGATAAGCAAGGGCATTGTTTTCCTAAGGAAGGATTCTTGGGACAACTTTCTCCAACCACCTCTGATTACTTTACCTTGCTGTGTCATTAAAGGTGTAGTTGCGAATTATGTCTTTTGTATTGAGTTTCCTATGGGGCAAACCCTAGAGTTCAAGGGTAGGTTGAATACTCCAAGAAAAGGTCTATCTGAACCTTTAGCCTTCCCTTGAGAGTTTGTCAATCACCTTTTAGATCCTTGTCAATCCCTTCCAGGTTTTCAGATTATGAGGACATCCTAGGTAGCCAGTTTTCAGACCTTATGAGTCAATGTCCTAAACCTTTGACTTTTCATGATCGCTTCCTGAAGTGGATTGAGTACTTTCCTCGGAGAGTGACTTGGCATGATTTTATCCCTCCCACCCGCCTCCATGAGTTAGACTTTATGGTTTCCGACAATACAATACATTCTCTAACCCATGTTATTTGTGTGCTTAACTTATCACTGTTTTGGTTTATGATGAAGCATAGAGGCAGGTATTCTAAGACATTGCTAAGATGGTTTCACTAGCCGTTTGACTACACCTAACATCTAGCCAACAGGTAAGTACAAGTAAGTAGGCATTTTAATTCATTGTATATGCCATTTGCATTTCATGCTAGAATAGTTTGCTTTCACATTTGTATATATGCTTGTTTTCAATTATATATATGAGTTAGGGGTGATATCACCACCCCAAATGATTGCTAATAGCTTAATGTTGAGACCAAGCAGGTTACAGGTTATGCCAGAGATGTTGGAGTTCTCATGCGCTCTGCGGTGAGCACATGTCCCCGAGTTGGAGCCAGATGTTATCCCCAGTTTAGGGATAACCAAGGAGATTATGTCTCGAGGCCCACAGGTTCTAGACATGGAGTACCGAGAGCCAAATCGACTTGGGCATGGCCCTGGAGGGCCAATCTTTTCTTTCCTTCAGTGCCTCCACTTTGTCAACAACAACAGCATCCATCACCATGGCCTGGTCCTGTAGCAGAAATGGATCTTGCTCCATGAGGTAATGAGTCCGGGTATCATGGTATGTGTCACTCTAATCCTCAAAACCTCTGAATATGTGTTGTCAGTTCTTTTTGTTTCTAATGGGTGCTTGGATCTTATACCTATCCACATGAGCATGTCTGGGGGAATGACAGGATGCCCTAGTAAGCTTGTGCCCATACGTTTTGAGTTGCCACTTGGGGGATTCATGAAAAGCCATCGTCCACTCCCCCCATACTTACCACTTTCCATCTTCCTCCCGCTCATCCATCCCATTACACTGGTCCGAGCAATGGGTTGGCCAAATATTTAAGGGTTGCACCTTACCTTGTGGGAAAAAGGCGATAAAGACCCAAAGGGTAAAAGCAGCTGGCAAAAGATAAAAGCCTAAAAATAAAACCTCGAGATGGTTCGCCCAAGGATCCCCAAGAAAGCAGTAAAAGTTTTCTTAGCAAGAAACAGAGGGACCCATAAAAAATAATAAAACAAGACCTAGTCAGAGGATAGAGGGTCTCATCACGAGCCAGCCTATTAGGTCCATGGGCATCTAGCAGTATGACACTACTAGCACCTGGTTACCACGCCAGGGTAGTGGCTCTTGGTGGCATAGCCAAGAGAAAGGGGATCTCATCACGAGCCAACCTTCTCATTTCCGTGATAGTGCTTGTGGGTAACATTGTCACCACTGGTCACCACGCCAAGGCAGTGTCCCCGCATTAGCTTCTTGAAAAAAAAGCAATAAAGAATAAAGATAAAAGGCACGAATGGGCTTGGAAACATTTGTATCCACGACAGGTGCAGCTCACCCTCTACAGAGGCACCCACAGGTAAGCCATGCATTTCCCTGTTATCACTGCACCCCTTGTCCGGACATCCCTTACCGCCTCATCCACTCACATGGCTTGGATTTGATTTCTCCCGAAAACATCCCACATCCAGTGAGCATTAGCCCAATAGGATGCCCTCTCACTTCCTCCAAACTTGGCTTGCAAATTTGTATAATGTCTTTGAGTACTTGACTGAGTAAAAGGGGTTTTATGTACATGTTTAATAAAATGGATGATTAGATGTGATTGACATTGCTATGATCCCTGTGACTTATGAGCCCGTGAAGGGCGTATCTGTCGATGTGCAGGACCATACCCGACTAATAGGTACCATTATGGACAGGTACACATGGGGAGATGATTAGTTCGGACCTCCATGGGGCTGAAAGCCCACCAAATGGATGTTGAGACCCCAGCAAGGGGCAGAGACAGGTCTCAGGATTTGCATCGGGGAAGAGGAGGACGTTCCACCAAAGGCAACCTAGGAGGCTTGTACCCAAGGGGGTTGTGCCCTTTCCACCAGGACGTTGGCCATGGAAGGCCCATGACATCACCCAGGACACTTTATGACGTCATCCAGCACTGTAGAGGTTTTGGGAGTCAGTTGTGGTAGTTGTGGCACGTGTGGCAACTTCCGAAGGCCAAAGGGGGCCTAACGTTTTGCTCGAGGAGGCCAACATTGCCCTAGAAAGGGCTAATGTCACCCTAAAAGGGCATGAAGTCCTCATTTTTGCTTGATTTAAAGTTTAATTTTCACATTTAACGTAAAACAGTATTACTATGTATTTTTGACCATGTCGGCCTTTTGTGACCTAAAAATTAATTAACGTCATTGCTACTGTATAAGTAAGAGAGGTAAAACTCTCTTTTCATCATGATCTTTCACTCACACTTGTATGAGGTCTGAAATTTGTGCCCTCCTTTACCGTTTTTGGCTAAAATTATTGATGTGCAATTGTTAAGGGAGGCTTTTCTTGGCTATTTTCTGCATTTTCTTGGTGGAAAGTTTACAACTAGGGTTTGGCTTAATGAATGCTTGATAAATGTAAGTGAAGTTCTCCAATCCTTCTTTTATTTGAATGGTTATCGTATCTTTTACTTGCATTTTAATGAAATTTGTTGGATTAAACCCTAGGTAACAAGCACATGTTGGTGTCCTTGTTTCAGGTCCCTACTAAGTTATGCTAAGAGCCATTTTATTTGCTAAAGATAAATGATAGAGCCTTGCCATAGCAACACTCTACCATTCACTCTTCAAGCTAGTCGTTTTTACTTTGCCCTTTGAGCTAAAGAAGGAGGAAGACGCACTAAGGCCTAGGTTTACTACACCTTAGTGAGTCGTCTTCCCCTAGGATTGATAGGTTGAAGCCTTGCCTTAGCAACACTTCAACCATCATATCCCTCTTGTCTTCAGCCTGTTTTCACATAGTTTGTAGCTAGGAGAAAAGGCTATAAGATAGAAGGCCAAATTGGTGTAACAAGAACCAATCCCACCCAATGTCACCACAATGGGATGGTTCTTTCTCTTTAGGGAGGTTAGGCCCAGGGGAGACGTCCCCGGTGACCTGTGGTTTTGAAGAGGCAAGAGGCTAATAAGACAAAGATAAGATTTCCCCCCTCACAAGTCACCACCAATCAAATATTCTCAGCTAAACAACCAATAATGAAGTAAAACCCCCAATGAAGTGTACCTACCTGGAACAAAGCAACAACAAACTAATATATGCAAGCTATTTCAATGGGTTAGTACTTCATAAGACTATCTAATAAATATACATAAGCAATTATGGCAATAAATGTCGACGAAGTCAATATTTATCAATATAGCTATGAAAGTAATCTCACTTCACCAATAAATATTAGGACAATATGGCATTCAATGTAACCAATCAACACATCATCTAACAAATGCCTTAGATCACCATTCGATTGCGTATGAATCAAAACGTTGCAGCATCAATGATATAATAGCCAAGGGTGACATCAGCACTTAGGGTTAGTAGGTTAGTCTAGGCTAGGGTTAGTGAAATTAGGGTTTTAATTGAAGGTTTTGGGAGTGTTGTAATCAAATTCACTTCAACGCTGGAGGACATTAGATCAGTGCCTTTAGGGTAAAATGGAGTCAATTTAGTAGAGGACGAAAGGGTTGAAGGAGGACGGCTAAGGACTAGAGGGAAGAGTTCTAAAGTGATGCTATGGCAGGGCCTCAGAATCAAAACCCTAGGGGAGAGAGGCTCACTCCGGTGTTGCTATGGCAAGGCCTCATGCTCTCTCCTCCTTCCTTAGATGGCAAAAACGGCTAGCATAAAGGATAAAATCAAGACAAGAGAGTCTAATGAGGGAGAGGGTTGCTACAGCAAGGCTCTATCATCAAACCCTAAAAGAAAATGGCCCTAGGTGTAGATAACCTAGGCCTGGGACGTCTCCTCCTTCTTGAATTCAAAAGAGTACGGCTAGCAAAGGGGAAGAGGAAATAGGAGTGTAGCTATGGCTAGGCTCTTTCTTTCCTCAACAATGGCTAAAAATTTCTCTATCAAGGGAAATGAGACAAGGACCTACTTGTGTCCTTGTCACCTAGGGTTTTGATTCAGCAAAATCATAAATACATGCAAGAAATTAAACTACAACCATCCATTCAAGAAGTTTTATGGAAAAACACTTACAATTCACCAAGAAATAACCATGCAAACCCTAGTTGTAACACCTTCCTTCAAGAGAAACACCATAAAATGCCAAAAATGTCTTCCTTCAACAAGTGCGCCTCACTAGATCAGCCAAATACCCAAGATAGGGCGCAAATTGCAGACCTCCTTATGGATTCTATGAGTCATGATGAAAAAATGAAGGAGAAAATCCTCCATTTATACAATATCATGACCTAATTTTACTTTTTAGGTCATGTAAAAGGCCAACAAGGCCAAAATACCAAAATCATATTGTTTTACATTAAATTGTCAAATTAAATCCTAAATCAAGCTTAAAAAAGAGTAAAATCCCCTTCAAGGGAGACGTTAGCCCCTTTTTGGGCAAATGGGGTGTCCTGGAGCAAAACGTTAGCCCTCCCTGGGCTTCTCCAACCTGCCACACGTGCCACTGCTGCCTAATCTGCCTCCCAAAACATCCATGATGTTGGGTGACATCATGGTCATGGTGGTGACGTCCTAGGCCTTCCAAGGCCAACGTTCCACTGAGAAAGGGTCATCCCCCCTAGGTCAAGATCTGTCGGGGTGCCTCTAGTGGAACGTCCTCTTCTCCTCTGATGCAAAGCTCTGGATCCATCTCTATCATGTATCTTCCTCCTGATGGGGTCTCAGGATCCACTTGATGGGCTCTTCAGCCCCATGGAGGTCCGAACTGATCATCTCCCCATGTGTATCGATCCAAGATGGTACCTGTCCGTCGGGCATGGTCCTGCACATCAAAGGCTATGCCCTCCATGGGCTCATCAGTCACAGGGATCATAGCAATGTCAATCACATTTCATTATCAATTTTATTAAACATATGCATAAAACCCCTGATAGATCAATCAATAGCTCAAAGACTTTACACAAACCTACAATACAAGTCTTTGGGAAAAGGGCATGGCATCGTATTGGGCTAGTGTCCACTGAATAAAGGGAAGTTCCAAGAAGAGACCTCTTCCAAGCCATGTAGGTGGATGAAGTGGTAAAGGGATGTCTAGGCAGGTGGGTGCAATGAAGGCCAAGGATGCAAGATGTTATATGTGGGTGCCTTTGTAGAAGGCGAGTTGTATCTGTCATGGATGCAATTCTTTCCAAGCCCATTCATGCCTTTGTTCTTTTTGTTATTTTTGTCTTGTATTACTTTTTTCTTTTTTCTTTTGCTCAAGAGATAATCAGGGGACACTGCCCTGGCGTGGTGACCAGTGGTGACAGTGTTACCCACAAGTACTTCACAGAAATGAGTAGGTTGGCTCGTGATGACACCCCCTTTCCCTTGGCTATGCAACCAAAGGTCACTGCCCTGGCATGGTAACCAGTTGATGGCAATGTCACACTGCTAGGTACCCATGGACCTAATAGGTTGGCTCGTGATGAGACCCCTTATCCTCTGGTTAAGTCTTTTTCTTTTTTTTTAGGGTCCCTCTTGTTTCTTGTTGAGAAGTTTTTTATTGCTTTCTCGAGGATCCCTGGGTGAAGCATCTCTAGGTTTTATTTCTAGGCTTTTATCTTTTACCAGCATGCTTTTACCTTCTAGGCCTTTAGCCCCTTCTTCCCCCTAGATAAGGTGCAACCCTAAAAATAGGTCAACCCAATGCCCGGACAAGCGGAATGGCACAGGTGAGCGGGAAACAAGATGGAAAAGTGAAGCTGTGAAGGGAGCAAATGATGGCTTCTCAGAGATGACCTCTGGTTGCTAACCAAAACCAACAAACACAGGCTTACTAGGACATCCTGTCAATTCCCCAAAACATGGTCAAGTGGGCAAGTGTAAGATCCAAGCAATTGTTAGAAATAAAAGGAATCAGATGCATATAATCAATGGTTTTGATGATGAAAGTGACACATACCATGATACCTGAACTAATTACCTCATGAAGCAAGAACCCTCTCTGACACAAGACCAAGCCGATGGTGGTGGAAGTTGTTGTTGATTGGGTAAGGATGCTGGAAGAGAGAAAAGGTGGGCCCTCCAGGGCCATGCTGAAGTCAAACCTGCTCTCGGGACTCCATGTCTAAGACCTTTGGTCCTCGAGACATGATCTCCTAGTTATCCCTGAAAGTGAGGGATAACATAGCCCAACCATTATCATTTCATCCTGCAACTTTTGCAGCTAGTTTGACTCCATTTGCCCTAATAATGCACTGATCTAGGACCTTGTACTTGAGTACTTTTGATCACAACTTCCAAATACTCTTGAACAATCATTAACATCTTCTAACCCTAGCCTAGATTAACTTACTAACCCTAATGTTGTTGTTATCCATTTGAGTTATACTTATACTTTGCAACATTTAATCCTTTATTTGAGCGAATTGAAAGATTGGCTAGTCATTGCTTCTAATGAATGTTGATATTTGACATTGATGATAAATCGGTATTGCTCATTGTGAAGCTTCTTTAGCATTTATTGTGAAGTAATATATTGTAATCATTGCTATTGTACATCATTGATTTGCTTCATCAATATTGTCTATCAATTGCTTTATATCATGAAGTACTAACCAGCAAGTGATCTTGCACATATATAGTTTTCTTGTTGCTTTGTTCCGGGCAGGTACACTTCTGGTCATTTTTATCTTTATTGGTTGATTAGCCGGACTTTCTGATCGGTGGTGACTTGTGAGGGGGGGGACTTTTACTTAGGCATAAGCGTTTGCCTTCTCAAAACCCCAGGTCATCAGAGACATCTCCCATGGGCCTACCACCCTAAACAAAAAGAGTTATCCAATCCTGGTGACAGTGGTAGGATAGTCTCGGTTTCGCCAGTTTGCCCTTCTTTCACCTTTTCTTTATTTCCAACTACAAACTGTGTGATAACATGTCCCATTGGCCTGACAATTTGTCTCAGGTTCATTCTCTATGCAAAACGCTCCCCTTCTCAGGTGGATTCGCACCTTCAATATACGTGAAGTTGTTTCTGCTCAAAATTTCTCACCACACGTTCCTTGTCTGCACACATGAAACCCTAGCTCTCGGGCCAAGGGGTTGCACAAGCCAATGGAATCAACATTGTTCATAGAATTCTCGTGCCTGAGAATTGGTGTTGAGAATGGGATATGAACCCCAATCTGCATGACTCTCTTCCCTTTTTTAATTTCAGACTCTGTGTCTTCCAATTTGATACCTATGTGTGCTTTATTGAAGGAATCTTTCATACTCTCCTATGTAAATTGCAAATTTCAGAGATCACAGATATCGTCACTAGGCGAGCTTCGATTCTTGAAGTCTTCATCACAGAATACATAATCATAACATGATCAATAAGTACCCTGCTTCCAATGGAATAATTACATAACGACTAGCAGCTTCAAACCCGACACGAACAGGATTGTAAGCCAAGGAGTACAAGGAACCATTATAGGAAGTGCGATTTTGGGTTTACAACTGGCATCGTTTATGGGAAGACAAGGACAATAGCTAACCGAACTCAAACTGGTGGCGATCAATTTGGCAGCACGCGCCTAAACTATTTCAAGGACGACAGCTAACCGAACTCAACTGGCATCTGCGTCTTGCCTTGAGGTCGCCACGAAGATCCCTAAACAAAAAAACAGAGCATTCCAAGGAGCCTCCAACAACAATTGCAAAGGACAAGACAAGGATAGAGAACCCAATCCCATGGCGACCTGATCGGTCCAATGAGAATATATGAGATTTTGAGATATTCATTCACCATACGAACCCTTGCCTTACGAATTATAGGCCCAAGCATGATACTGCATATTGTATTTGAAGTAGGATGTAATAAAAACAAGTAAAGGCCAAAGGCTAGAGAGATCCAAGCTTGGAGTAGACACCAAGATCCAAAGGAATGCCTCGCTCCTCAATCACATACAAGGCATCCACGCCCTCCTCAATCGTTGCGACATGGCTTGTTGAAAAGCTAGAAAGATATCCATAGCCCACTAGCGCCACCATTCTGCACTTCAAGCTAGAAAACTCCTCTTTCCAATCCTTCTCCACCATTTATTATTCAATTGCTCATATCATGTGAGGGGAAGAATCTCATGGTTTCTTATTTACTTGAGGAGTTGAACAAGTTGTTGGTTGTAGCTCTGCCAAGTCACACTCTCCTCACAAAGAGCCAATGACCACTTCTATTGATTTCTAGTTTTGCATAATACTGTTGTAAAAATGTGTTTTCATTGTAGAGTCTGACTGTTAAAGGGTGGAGTTGCAAGAAACCCTGTGACGTCTAGTTCTGTCTTAAATGGCTCGAGATGAGTAACTATTAGAGCTATTGAACACTCTAGTCCTCTCTCCTGTGGACAATACAGCGACCACTGACAAAGCAACTCTGCAATATGTTATAACATGCTTGCAAGTTACGCAAGCCAAAGCATCACTGCTACAAACTCAAACCTGACTTCTTCACGATGCACTTGAGCAAAAGAATCTTCGTCAACATTCTGAACTAGTCCTTGTTCAAAACCCTATTTTCGAAGATGAAGAAGATGATGATGCCTATTCATACCAACAACTAGCGCAGGAGCAATTCAGTGAGAAAGCTTCAAATTCACGTACAGTTTGCTAATGTTTAAGCCATTATTATAGTTCTTTGCATTTCAATAGATAACAATAGCATAATACAATATCACTGAGAAATACACAATCACAAGAGACACAGCATTTATCCTGGGAAACCCTCTAGGGAAAGAAAACCCAGCAAAACTTCCTTATTATAGATAGCCAATACAATGCCAAGAGATAACTCAAGCTAACACAAAAGATCCTCTCCCAAAGATGCGCCACTCTCNAAGACAAGATCACTGAGAAATACACAATCACAATGGACACACCATTTATCCTGGGAAACCCTTTAGGGGAAGAAAACCCAACAAAACTTCCTTATTATAGATAGCCAATACAATGCCAAGAGATAACTCAAACAAGTAAAGAATGTCCTCTTCCAAAGATGCACCCCTATATCTCTCTCTCTTCTCCAACTGCAGCTCTAAAACTTGTCTCTCAATGAACAAGTGAGTGTGTATCTAAGTGAGGCACTAGCCTCCTTATTTATACAAGACTGACACGTGTGGGAGTGTCCTTTCACTGGCAGGGCCGAATTCTTTTCCTCTGTGGTTATAACCACCTTTATTATATTCCGGGGCCTCTTTGATATATTCTGGGGCCAACTTCTCTTTCTTCCTATTACAATTACATTATGACCAATCCGCAAAAGGGTATTTGGTCCTTTTACAATAGCCGACATGATCAATCCACAATGGGGATTGCTCCAATGAATAATATATCAAATAATAATAAGAATGCACTTTGTAATTACATTATTTCAACAATTCATAGATGAAAGCTACATGAAATTAATTAGTCTTGAAAGGATTAAATTAGTTAGCAAAGATTTCATTTTTATGAGTAGTTTTCACCATAATGTCCCTTGGTTGGGATGGGGGATGTCACATTATGG
>JASDQU010589602.1:0-20095 GCA_032191745.1 Picea mariana
AATTATATTTTTTCTGAAAACTTAGGATAAGTGCATTATGTGGGTTTTCCCAAGTTTTCCCTATTTTTATCACCATGGGGGTTAGACATCCAATATTTAAACATAAAAGATATGGTTCAACATCGATCATCATGCTTGTTTTATTGAGATAAACAAAAGTACCCTATGCTCTAACCTAATTACCTATGACATTTAGCCCAGATTAAACCACTGGACTAATAAATTACTCTATCCTGGGTTTATTTGACCAAGATTAGGCAGTTTGGTCAAATTTATTCACTAGCTAACCTAACTTGCTTAGCTAAGATTAAATAGTTTAGACAAGCTTACTCACTACTCTTATCAACATCAATTTAAAAGGACTCGGCCATGCTTAAACTGTATGGACCAAGTCATTGTTATTGCATGGGGCTCCATTAAATTTCTTGTATGCCCTCTTTTATTCTTTTTCTTTCTTTTCTTTTCTTTTTCTTTTTCTTTCTTTTCTTTTTTCTCAAATTATTTACAGAATGGAAAATCATTTGACAAACAAAAACACTAAAGAAATAACATTTTAATCACCAGTTGATACTATAAATTATAGGGTTATAACAATGGCTCCACCTAGGGATGGTACTCTCCTTGTGAAGTGCCAAGAATCATGTTCCCTGATGTTCTGAAAAAATTTCTCCACAGTTGATTTTGTTGTTTGATTTGTTTTATTTTTGAAAATTTGATGACAATGTTCAGTGGCTTAAAGCCTTCTCTGTGGTCTTCAACCATCTGATCAAAGTTATCCACTCAGAAACTTGTAAGAAAAATGAAATGATTTGTACAATGGAAAGGTGTGACTGAAAAGTCCCTATTGAGGAGGTGAATAGTGCTTCAATATTCTACCATTCACAGGTCCTCTTGGCAGATTGGTCCCATCACTATTGTTGAGAAAGAAAGCATTATTTCCTATGAATGCATGAATTAGGTAAGGTCCCTTCCATAGAATGTTGAATTTTCCATGCTTCCCCTTATCTTCATTTCAGGAATCCCATCTTTGAACTAGGTCACCTAGCTCAAAGTCATATTGCTTGGTTATTTTATCAAAGATCTTTTTTATGCTCTCCTGGACTACCTGAGCATTGTTGTATACTTCTTCTCTGGACTACTACAAGTGGATCATCTAGTTTATCTTTCTTTGGGAGTCATTTGGTTCATCTTGCATCTCTTGCAATAGTTTCATGATAGGGACCCTTAAGGAGGTAGGAAAAACTGCTTCAGTTCCATAAACCAACTGATATGGAGACATACCAATTGACCTCTTGGTGGTCAGTCTATCAACCCACAGTGAAAAAACCAGCTTGTTATGCCATGATTTTTTTTTTCTTGCAACGTCTTCTTAATAATGTTCACCAGGGTTTTATTTGATGACTCTGCTAGCCCATTACCTTGAGGGTAATAAGATGTAGAATGTCCCAAATGGATATGATACTGGTTGCAAACATTTATGAGTTTCTTGGATCGGAAAGCAGCTACGTTTTCAGTTATAATCTTTCTTGGACGCCCAAAATGAGACAAGATATTATTTTCTAGAAATTTAATAATGACAGAATCAGTAGCTTGCTTGCTTCGTACAACTTCGATCCATTTTGTGAATTAGTCTGTAGTAGTAAGAATCCACCTATGCTAGCCCAAAGAGGGAGGATGTATTTCTCCGATAAAGTCTAATTCCCATTGTTGGAAAGGAGCTTCAACAGAGATTAGTTTTAGGGGCAAAGGGAGGAGCTTCTTTTTGCCCTCGAACACCTAACATTTATGATACGAAGTCACTTTATGATTCACATCAATGTATAGTGTAGGCCAATAGAAACCAGCTCTGAGAATTTTATTAGCTGTGGTCTTCCAGCTCAGATGACCACCACAGTCTCCTGCATGAAAATCCTGCAATACTTTGTCAGCTTCATCCTTTAACAGACAATTCAACAAAATACCTTCAGGATCCTTCCAATAAATATTGCCTTCTAAAATGCAAAACTTTAATGCTTTCAATTTCAAAAACTTAGATTTAGTTTTGGTAAGACCAGGGGGAGCTTGTAAGTTATGAAAAAAAAATATCAGGTCTGCGTACCATGGAGAGTTCAGAAATACCTCTTTCACACTTGGAGTCGCTTGCTCTCCTTGTTCATCTACCGCAGCTAAGAAATTAATATCAAGAGCATGGAAATTAGATTCAGCCATTAATTTTTCCAGACCTTGGCCTTTAATCAATTTAGTGGGATTAATCTCTATGTCATACTCTAGAATGATAGAAATCCATCTTCCTTTTCGGCCATCTGGATTGTCCTGGGTTAAAATGTCCTTTACTACTGCGTTCAAAACATATGCGATGGTGTGGGAATGGGGAATATATACTCTAAAATCCTTTGGGGATTTTACCAGGGAAAAAGCTTGTTTCTCCATTATTTATAATTCAAAGCAACATCTCTTAAAGAATTATTGAAAAAGGCTATGGGTTGTTCATACCTTTCGTTGTTTTTCTGTAGCAATACTACCGCAATGGTATGTTCAGAAGTGAAAGAGAAAAGGTAAAAAACTTTGATGAAGTCAAGATTGATCAAAACTGGGGCCTGTGTGAGTGCATGTTTAACTTGTTCAAAAGACTGCTTGGATTCAGTGTCCCATTTTATTTTTGTGTCCTTTTTTAACATGTTGGTGATGTTCCTGAGAAGCTCGGCCAGGTTAGGAATGAATCTTCTCAGAAAATTTATTTTGCCAATGAAAGACTGTAACTCTTTGATATTCCTTGCGTGTTCCAATTTTTGAATGGCTTCTATTCTACTGGGATCTATCTTAATTCTGTCGTTAGAGATTATGTTTCCCAATAGTTTACCTTCCTCTAATATGAAAACGCTTTTCTTAGGATTCAAAGAAATCCCAAATTTCCTGCATTTCTCAAACACTCTTCTGAGATGTCGTAAGTGCTCTTCATCGGATTGGGAATAAACAGTTACATCGTCCAGATAAATGACAATAAATCTGCCTAGTTCTTCCACAAAAGCGATGTCCATTTCTCTTTGGAAAGTGGCCCCAACGTTCATCAACCCAAAATGCATTTTCATGTACATGAAGGTACCTCAAGGTGTTGTGAAGGTTGTCTTCTCTTGGTCATCTGGATGAACAAGAACCTGGTTATAGCCTGAGAAACCATCCAGTAAGGAGATTCTACTGGATCCAACTACCTTTTGTAATATGTGGTCCATTTTTGGTAATGGGTAGTTGTCTTTTAGAGAAACCTTGTTCAGGTTTTGGAAATCAATGCAAAGCCTGATTTCCCCAGTTTTCTTTCGTGTTGGAACTGGATTTGAAACCCATTTGGAAAATCGTAAGGGAACTATGATTTTAGAATCAGACATATTTTTTATTTATTTTTCTATCAGGGTCAGTAACTTGGGATTGATTCTCGTAAGTTTTTTTCTGAAAGTTTTTTGATCTTTTTTTATTGGGATCCTATGTTGTATGATGCTTGTGTCATAAGATTTTAAATCTTCGTAACCCCAAGAAAACACGTCCGAATATTCCTTGAAAAGTTCAATGTATTTGAGTTTCTTCTCAGGGGGTAATGATTTGGAAAGTCTTACCATCTTGGGTTTCTCTTCTGTCCCTATGTTATAGTCTTCAACTTCTTTACCACTAGCTTCGATTTTAGGTTTTTTAGCTACATCATTAAAATCAAATAAGTCTTCTAACAGAACTAAACCCATAGGTAAAACATTACTCTTTAAATGCAAAACATCAGATTCTATCTCATCTTCACCTAACTCTCCTAAATCTATTTTATTTACACTATCATTTCCAAAATTAGTTTTATTCACATTTTCATCATCATTTTCTAAGTCTATGTTTGTACACTCGAAATAATTTTTACATTGTAGAAAATCTTCAATTTGATCATCGTTCCCAAATACCTGCCAGTATCTGAATTTTTTTGGGACAGTTGGTTTGCACTTCACCTTCACTATGTATGGGTGAGTGGAATGAAAGGGTATCTTGCATGTAGCTGCCGACATGGCTAGCCCATCTGCTAAAATGTTCTATCCCCTGGGCATCACCTGCAAATCAACTTCAGTGAAACATTTGAAGGGCATCCAAAACAACATTCCTATAAGCTCTAAGCCTAGGATGTTTTGTTTTATACTCACCTTTAATTTTTTTGATAATTGATTCAGAGTCGCCTCTTACCATGATTTGTTTGGAAACAACCTTCTTTAGTAGTTTCAGACTGAGCATCAAAGCTTCGTACTTGGCTATGTTGTTAGTGCATTGAAAATTCATTTTGTAAGAATGGTTCTCTGAATACCTGGATTTGTGATTGTGCAACCAAACTCCTGCTCCAGCTCCTTATTTACTTACATCTCCATTGAAGTCCATACTCCAGAAATCTACTGGCAATTCTTCACTTATTACATTTTCCTTCCTTTTTGCCTCAGTGATTTCTTAGCTTTCTTTTGGATCGACTGTATCTTCTTCTAGCTGAGCGATTTGTTCTCCCATATTTCCATTGTTATATAGGATGGAGGAGTCTATATCGGAGTGTATAGAGTATAGAGGATAATTATGTGGTTTTTCCTGGTTGCTGACCATATATTTCATCAGCGTCTCTCTGTACAGTTTTCTCTATTGCCTGAATACTGGAATGGTGGCATATGACATATCCAACTGCAAAGCGCCTTTCAATTTGGCCCCCCAAGACCTGGATAGAAACATACCATAGTTCGGGGGGATGTCCACGACCACAACATCCATAACCATGCTTTTTGTTGGAATCTGAACCAGAGTGATACATAAGTCCTTGATCAACCCGATACATCTAACTTTGTTGGAGTCGAAAGAGTGTAAATCCTTGTAAGGTCTGGTGACCTTGAGTCCCAGTTTTTCCATTACTGCTTTAGTCATCAAGTTGTGGGAAGCACCCAAATCTAACATAGCATTATGCAGAATCAGATCATGTATATTAAGGCTAACGTAAAAGGGAGCGACATCACCAGTGTCACTTTGACCATCAACTTCTGGGCCAAAAATGAGTTCAGGTTGATCGTCAGTAAGATTTACCTGTGTCCGAATGATTAGCTGCTCCAACAGTCAAGGATTTCATACCTATCTCTGGCTCAATGTTCAGCTCTTTGATCACCTATGATCAATAAGCGTTCTTACTCATCAACTCAGAAAGGGGAATGTGAATATTCACTTTGGCTAATTCCCCTTCAAGGCTGAAAGGAGTAGGTGTTCTGCTTTGGCTAATTCCCCTTCAAGGCTGAAAGGAGTAGGTGTTCTGATGAGATGAACCTTTACTCTGAAACCTCATTCCGTGTTGATCATTGTAAAATGGTAGGGTTTCCTTTTTTTGAAGGTTCATCATTACCTTTCTCAGGGATTTTCTTGGTAGAAGGATCAAAGGTTTTTTTGGTTTCAATTGTCTTCTTCATTTCGGTCACCTTTTTTGGGGGATTTTCATCTGTCTTTTTGCTTCGCAGATTGTACTACCTATGTACCTCCATAATGGCATTTTCAAATTCCTATTGTTCTATCTCCTCTATTTCTTCACTCAACTATGTTTGAGAAAGAAGGAAAAGTTCTTGCTCTTCCTGAGTAAGGAAAATGGCTTCATTGTCATGAATGCCCATGAGGTTTATATGGGTGTCATATATTTATTCAATTATCTCTTCACCTTCATCAGCATAATTTTCCTATAGGGGTGGTCTAATCTGTTGATGAGGACCCCTCTACTCTCTTTGATCCTTATGATCTCTTTGCCTGCTTTGAGAAGGGGTTATTATGAAGTTAGGGTTCCGAATTTGTGGAGCAGGTTTGTTTTCTCTAGGTGGATTTCTTTCAGCTATAGTAAGTCTCTCCATCATCCTTTCCATTGATCTAGCTAAAGAATCCAATTTTGTGTCGGAAGAGGATGTGTAAGGTTCCTCTTTAATCATGACTCTCCTTTTCATCCTTTGTCGTGCCCTTATAGATAACAGGTTGGCCTCTCCACTTATTGCGTTTTTCTACATGTCCTCTGGGGTGGTGGAGTTTCTTTCCCTGAATTGATATGCCATATTACCATCGAAACCATCAGGGAATTTTATCAATGACAAACCTTGTGGGGGTTTAATATTGGCTAGAATTGCATTATGAAGATTGTTGAAGTGGATGCAGTAGTCCTGTACTGTCTCTCCTTGATTTCTTCTGATGTTTTCGTATTCTGACAAGATCTGGAGAGGGTTTTTATTTACCTCACATCTGTCAAGAAAACTCCTCTGAAATGCTACAAGGTCAACTACTGAAGAAACACGTAAGCCTTTGTACTATTTCTTAATGTCCCCCATCAGACTCTGCACAAAAAATCTCATTTGAATGTCAACTTCATACACTTCCTGTAAGTCAAAGTATTCATTCATTTTATCAACGTGTTGTTGTGCGTTTAAGGGCCCAGTGCTGTCAAACTATAGAAGTCTCTTTTGATTGTCCTGGGAAATAGCATGTATAGGTGTGGCCAACACCAAGGGAGCATATTTGGCTGCCATGATAGGTGGAGGAGGCAGGACAACGACCTGGATGATAGGTGGGGTGGTGAAAAAAGATGAGGAGGATGAGGGACTAGCTGGCATAGAGTGAGTGGTTTGAGGTTTTACAGTGGGAGATAGTATTTCAGGGGTCCGGGGTTGTAGGATGGTTCAATCTAAAATGGTTTCAGTCGCAAAGCTATTAGATTTCGTTCTAAATAGGCTTTGTGCAAAAATGGTGTCAAAGTCGAGATCTTGAAGGGCAACGAGTTCCTCTAGAAGAAAAGAGGACCTGTGAAGGGGACTATGACTCCCTGAACCTTATGCAATGGTATTCTTTCTGAGTAACTATTCTGGATTATCAATTTCTATTGCAGGTTCTGAGTCTAGGTGGGATTGAGTATAAGATCTTTTAGGAGCCAGATATTTTAAATTTTTATATATTTTTATTTTTATGAATCTAAAATTACTATGTACAAGATTTTCACAACCTCTGAACATTATTTATTTCTCAGATTTATAATTTGTTCAGAAACAAAGTTTTATTCTAGGAAAAAAGAAAACATGGGGTTGAAAGTTTGTTTGTCCCCAGTATGGTCGCCACTATGTTATCGCTTTGTAAATTCCCAGAGGTTGTCAGGGAAGAAGAAATTTACCAGAGGTAACTTTATCCAACCACTTCGAAGCTAGAATCTAGCCCTGCTAGCTTCAGAGAGGGATCTCTCTATATGATTTAGATATGTTTAGCTTTAAGATATTAGGCTAGTTAAATAAAATAAGATTGAATAGTTTGATGTTGTTTTTGTTAAGTTGGATGAAAAGGGTTTTATGCCTCCATTGGGCTATGGGGTCTATATTATAAGGATAGAGATCTAAACATAAACTAAAAGGTTCTTTTCACAGGGAAAGATAGTGCATTCCTTATATTCTTTAGAAGTAAAGTGATGAATAGCAGAAAAGATGAGAAAATCAATTAAAGTAAAAAATCATTTAAGAATTTCTTCACTGTAATATCAGAAAGATAAACATTAAGATCTTTCAAAGCCAGAAAAAGGGTATACAAAGATAAATCCTGCAATGTACGCTACTTTAAAAGATTATATTAGAAACAATATGATAATTGAGCAAGAAAACATTTAACATAGGAAGAAGCACCACCAATGAACAACACGCGAGAATCCTATGAAAACGCCCCTTTGTATTACTCGAAGATCTCTTGATAAAAATTATAGTCTTTTTGGCTTACAGGGCGTAAAGTTCAACCCTCGGTACTTCAAAGTTTGAAGTATTTATAATCAAAATTACATACGATCCTGTCATTAAAGATCAGGACATGGAAAATCTAAATTTAGCTAACTAACTCAACAAGATTCAAACATTTCATAATTGTTTGAAAACGTGTTGAAATCTTCATGTTGTTTTCTAGGGTAAACCATTGGTGATTACTTTGCATGACCTCATCTGATTGGATAGATAAATAGGCTCGAACACCTCATCTCCTACTCAATCAGATTGCAAATCTCTTCCCATCGAAGGTGACTAGGAACGAATACTTTGAGTAGTCTTTGGTATACTTCATCCATCTCTGTATACTTGGAAAAATTTGGCTTGACGATGAAGATGTACCGGATCTCGTGTTGTATGCTGATGTCTGACTGTAAAGATTCTAAGAAAGCTTTGCCTGTGATACTTCCCTATTCCTGAGAATTTTGAAGTATCTTTGGCCACGGTGGCTAGTTTCCTTTTATAATAAGAAAGTGTCATTAACTTGTCATTTATGACTCTTAAGCCAGGGAGCGCTTTCTTCTGCAGAGCTTCAATTTTGCTAAAAAATATTTGCACTCCAATGTCCATAGTCTGGACCTTTTGCTCCAACTATAGCATTAGTCCTCTATTGGTCAGGTCCCTCTTGACCTCGAGGATGGTCTCTTTCCTATCTTCAATTTTCAAATCCTCTAATTCTTCTCTAGTTTTTGAATTCAGGAATTCGATGATCTTAGTGGCTTCAGTGGGCATGTCTCCTAGTTCTCCTCTTATTTTCTCAATAGCCTGCTTACTTATTTTCACTAGTTCATTTTGCTCGAACATGATTTGTACCATAGGCCATATTTAATTTACAGATTTAGTGATATCCATCCAGACACTTTCCTTGACCTCAGCAAGTGTTTTTCCAGCCACTGTTTTCTTTTGAAGCTATTGTGATTCCTGTTTGAGCTTGTCTGAGGTTTTTTTTTCCTTGGAGTAGCTGGTTTGGTAAGAAGATTTGAGTTCCTGAAGGTTCTCAACCTCCGTTTTGAGTCTACTAATCTCCGTCTCTTGCAAATTTATCTCCTCCATGGATTTTCCCAGTTCTACTGTCTTTTCCAGAGATGTCGGTGGAGTTGCTGAGGGAATTTTTGCTGTAGATACTGTGCTTACTTCTGTGAGTGGAACTGCACTCAATGGAATGAATTCCATAGGCTTTGATTTTTCCTTCTCTTTCACTGGCCTTTCCAATTCTACTTCCATCTCTTTCAACTGTGCATTCTTCTCCATGATCAGCTTGAGCATCTTATCTGTTTCCCCTTCTGTCTAAACTATCTCCTTTGTCTATGTATCTTCCGTTGGTGGCAGTTTCAATTGTTTCCTCAGAGATGCTATATCGACATTTTTCTTTTTAAGAATATCCTCGACTGCTTTCACATTCGAGGGATCATACCCAATCTTGAGGACCAATTCTTCCAACGTCTTAATTCTATTATCCTTTGCAAAGGATGATATCTTTTCTAATTTCAGCTATGTCTAGACATTGCTCAGAGATACCTGTAACTTAGTGGTCGTAGTAGAAGCATTTTCCAAAGTGGAGAAAACCATTTCTCCATTTTTCCTGTGCAGATCCATTTGGTTAGCAGGATGCACATCTTTAGTCTGAAACTCGAATGCTTCCCTTTTGTAATCGGTGATTACTTTTAGGTCTAGAACCTGTGCTTGCAGAAACACCATATGCATTCTTCCCTTTTCAATATCGAATGCAGACAATAGTATGTGTTGTGCAGTCGAGGTCTGTTTCCAAAACTGAGCATAAGTACTGCCGGTTAGCGTCTGATTTTTCTTTTTGATCAGGTCATACTTCTCAAAAACACTTAACTTTGGTCCTACTTTGCTCAGCTGGTCGACTGGTGGAGCATTTGTGGGCTTCTTGGAAAAAATAGTAGACATGATCTATTTGTTACTTGTGCTAAGAAGTGACCGATCATCCTTCATAGTTGAGGTGGTTTGGATTCCCTTTTCACCAGCCGAATTAGGTGCGTGACTGGTTTTTGGCCTTTTGGTGTGTAATTGGAAATCTTCAGCCGAGATCTTGGTGATGGAAGGTGAAGTATCCTTCCTAGGTCTTTTCTCCTTGGGAATATGTGGTGTAGTAGTCTTTGAGACGATAACCAAAGGATTTTGGTGTTCTATCTCAACCAAAGTGTTAGACTCCCATTCTGTTTGATTCACAAATTTTTCTATCTCAGGCTTGGGTGTATGAACATATGGAACATTCTTATTTTTAACCCTCATCTCATAAATTATCCTGCATGGATCATAGTGCCATATGAAAATGACCTGAAACTTCATTTCTTTCAACAGTCTGTCTGCTTCCTCCCCGATGCCTCGATTATTACAGATGAAAGACCCTATTTTCCCTTTAATTCTAAGTTGCTTCTTCTTTTTCAGAGACACGAAATGTATGTCATCTGAGTTAATCATTTTCCTTATGTATTCCAGGGCAAATATCCTCATGGGTAGATACTTGGGAAATTTGTATGGAGCCACCTCGCATCCATATACTCTGATCTCTATGTGGTTTTGGTAAAGATACCAATCGTTAGTTTTTGCAAGATCTGAGAGGTGTAAGATCCTCTGAATCTTCTAGTTTATTCTTGGTTCAGGTCTGCCACTGAGCATGCTCACCACTGGATGGTAAAACTACTCGATAAACTGTTTGAAGCTGAATTCTGTCCATGTTGCTACCGCCTGTGGCCTTCCATCTTTTTTCCATCTTCTGCATTGAAAAGAAAAATTTGTCTGCTTGAAAGAAAGTGAACATGTAGGCCAGTATTGAGGAATACCGAAACATGCCCTTTGTGGTGAAATTTGAAAACTAGTCCTGAATACTGTTCACCAGGAAAGTGTTGTAATCGAACTGAGTGGTGGGTCTTTCTTCTGTGGAGATGATGGACAAAAATCCAAATATGGGTTCATCGACCCATTGGTCGGAAAAATAACCAAGAAGAGCACAGAGTGATGAGATGACTTGGTTTCTCTTCTCTGAGAACAGGGATGAAGTGTAAGGAGGATTTGTCTTAGGGAGATGAGCAGCCTGTGGGTGGAAAAACTCAAAAATCTAGGCTCTTTGAGGGAATGATAGTTTCTGGTACAACTCCACGATGACTTTGAGATTAAACGTTGAGGCAGATTCAGCTCTGGGTATCTGCATCATTTGATCGATGGCCTCTGGTGTGATGAAAAACACAGTTTCTTCTGATGAAGATACTATGGCTTTCTAGTCAGGGATGTAGTGGGCCTAGCATTTGAGGGAGAAATTGAGGAAATGGTGAACCAAGGAGAAAATATACAGGGGAAGGTTTGATTCTCTGAGCCCAATTTCATCGCTTTGATCTAATAAGATATCTTTGAGCCATGACTGCAAATATGCGAAGTCGAATCCACACCTGGTGTCTACGATTAAATGATCTTTTTCGGCTAAAGGGATCCTGTCGAGGTCGACAAGGGGTGGGAGGAAAGGATTTTCCTCATCTTCTGCTTTCTTGGATTTTGGTGCCATCACTGTGAAAATACCTGCAAGTCAAACAAAACATTAGTGGGGATGACTGTGGTTTTGGACGGCTGACTGAAACGAAAAGAAAATGGGGAACAATTTTCTGGTGCGAGGATAATGTGAGCAGTGGGAGAAATGAAGGGAAAGGGTAGTTTTGATTAAACGGATACCCATTGGGTGCAAAAGACAACTCAACAGGCTAACTGATAAGTTAGCCTGTAATAAATGGCCAATGGGTCCTTTGGAGTGTGAGATGGAAGGCAACAATGAATGAAAAATATGACTTGTTGGTGTGGAGGGTGTTAATTGGGACTTGACCATGGTGAAAGGACTTGCAACGGGTGAACAGAGGGAACAGACTGACAGAGTTATGAGATGTGATATTTAGGGGAAAAATTGGAAAATGATGTCATGGGGTGATGGGGCTATGTTAGAAAATGGTAAGTGGTGGGAGTCTGGAGCAATGAATTTTTTCCACGTCGGAGGAAAGGGGCCTGCCAGAAAACCATTACATTTCGGAGCGCCCCCCGGCCCCACCATTAAAAGTAGACCGGTTAGGGGGGTCTGAAAACAACCATCAGCTGTCCATCGGTGTGCCTGCTGGTGGACCGTAGATCTGAGTGAAATATTTAGCCAGTATTCTGGACCCCCCCCCCCACCATTAAAAGCAGAACGATTGGGGCGGGGGGGTTCTGGAATTCAATCTTAGCCGTGGATCTGAGCGTCGACGCCTGAGCCGTTCAGATGCGCGCCTTTGTTATCCATTATTCTGGACCCCCCCCTACCATTAAACGTAGAACGGTTAGGGGGGTCCGGAAATACTTGTCAACCGTAGATCTGGGCGCTAGTACTTCAACCGTTCATCTATGCACTATCTTTAATCTGTGAGTGAAAAATCATATTTTCTCTGAAAACTTTGGATAAGTGCATTATGTGGGTTTTCCCAAGCTTTCCCTGTTTTTATCACCATGGGGGTTAGACATCCAATCTTTAAAAATAAAAGATATGGTCCAACATCGATCATCATGCTTGTTTTATTGAGATAAAGAAAAGTACTCTATGCTCTAACCTAATTACCTATGACATTTAGCCTAGATTAAAGTATTGGACTAAGAAATTACTCTATCCTGGGGATATTTGACCAGGATTAGGTAGTTTGGTCAAATTTATTCACTAGCTAACCTAACTTGCTTGGCTAAGATTGAACAGTTTAGCCAATCTTATTCACTACTCCTATCAATATCAATTTAAAAGGACTCGGCCATGCTTAAACTGTATGGACCAAGTCATTGTTATTGCATGGGGCTCCATTAAATTTCTTTTATGCCCTCTTTTATTCTTTTTCTTTATTTTCTTTTCTTTTTCTTTTTCTTTCTTTTCTTTTTCTCAAATTATTTACAGAATGGAAAATCATTTGACAAACAAAAACACTAAAGCGATACCATTTCAGTCACTAGTTGATCCTATAAATTATAGGGTTATAACAATGGCTCCACCTGGGGATGGTACTCTCCTTGTGAAGTGCCAAGAATCCTGTTCCTTGATGTTTTGAAAAACTTTCTCCAGAGTTTATTTTGTTGTTTGATTTGCTTTATTTTTTTAAATTTGATGGCAATGTTCAGTGGCTTAGGGAATTCTCTGCGAGCTTCAACAATCTGATCAAAGTTATCCACTCAGAAACTTGTAAGAAAAATGAAATGATTTGTACAATGAAAAGGTGTGACTAAAAAGTATCTACTGAGGAGGTGAATAGTGCTTCAACATTCTACCATTCACAGGTCCTCCTGGCTAATTGGTCCCATCACTATTGTTGAGAAAGAAAGCATTATTTCCTCTGAATGTGTGAATTACGTAAGGTCCCTTCCATAAACTGTAGAAGTTTCCATGCTTCCCCTTACCTTCATTTTGAGCATCCCATCCCAGAACCAAGTCACCTAGTTCAAAGTCATATTTCTTGGTTCCTTTATCAAAGATCTTTTTTATGCTCTCCTAGACTACCTGAGCTTTGTTGTATACTTATTCTCTGGATTGCTGCAAGTGGATCATCTGCTTTATCCTTCTTTGGGAGTCATTTGGTTCGGCTTGCATCTCTTGCAATAGTTTCACGACGGGGACCCCTAAGGAGGTAGGAAAAACTTCTTCAGTTCCATAAACCAACTGATATGGAGACATACCAATTGACCTCTTGGTGGTCAGTCTGTCGGCCCACATTGTGAAAACCAAGTTGTTATGCCATCACTTTTTGTTTTATTGCAACGTCTTCTTAATAATGTTCACCAGGGATTTATTTGATGACTCTGCTAGCCCATTACCCTAAGGGTAATAAGTTGTGGAATGTCCCAAACCAATATGATACTAGTTGGAAGAATTCATGAGTTTCTTGGACCGAAAAGCAGCTGCACTGTCAGTTATAATCTTTCTTGGACACCCAAAATGGGACAAGATATTATTTTCTAGAAATTTAATAATGACAGAATCAATAGCTTGCCTGCTTGGTACAACTTCGATCCATTTTGTGAAATAGTCTGTAGCAGTAAGAATCCACCTGTGCTGGCTTGAAGAGGGAGGATGTATTTCTCTGATAAAGTCTAATCCCCATTCCTGGAAAGGAGCTTCAACAGAGATTGGTTTCAGGGGAAAAAGGAGGAGCTTCTTTTTTCCCTCGAACACCTGACATTTATGACAGGAAGTCATTTTCTGATGCACATCAACAAATAGTGTAGGCCAATAGAAACCAACTCTAAGAATTTTATTAGCCATGGTCTTCCAGCTCAGATGACCACCAAAGTCTCCTGCATGAAAATACTACAATAATTTGTCAGCTTTATCCTTTAACAGACAGTTCAACAAAATACCTCTAGGATCCTTCCAATAAAGATTGCCTTCTAAATTGCAAAACTTTAACGCTTTCAATTTCAGAAACCTAGCTTTAGTTTTGGTCAAAACAGGGGGATCTTGTAAGTTATGAAAAACAAAATATGAGGTCTGCGTAACATGGAGAGTTCAGAAATACCTCTTTCATGCTTGGAGTTGCCTGCTCTCCCTGTTAATCTACTGTAGATAAGAAATTAATATCAAGAGCATGGAAATTAGATTCAGCCATTAATTTTGCCAGACCTTGGCATTTAATCAATTTAGTAGGCTTAATCTCTATGTCATACTCTAGAATGATAGCAATCAATTTTCCTCTTCTGCCATCTAGATTGTCCTGGGTTAAAATGTCCTTTACTACTGCATTCAGAACGTATGCGATGGTGTGGGAATGGAGAATATATACTTTAAAATCCTTTAAGGATTTTACCAGGGAAAAATCTTGTTTCTCCATTATTTTATAATTCAAAACAGCATATCTTAAAGATTTACTGAAAAAGGATATGGTTTGTTCATACCCTTCGTTGTTTTTCTATACCAATACTGTCGCAATGGTATGTTCAGAAGCGAAAGAGAAAAGGTAAAAATCTTTGGTGAAGTCAGGACTGATCAAGACTAGGGCTTGTGTGAGTGCATGTTTAACTTGTTCAAAAGACTGCTTGGATTCAATGTCCCATTTTATTTTTGTGTCCTTTCTTAACATGTTGGTGATGTTCCTGAGAAGCTCAGCTNCAGAAAATTGATTTTGCCAATGAAAGATTGTAACTCTTTGATATTCCTTGGGTGTTCCAATTTCTGAATGGCCTTTATTCTACTGGGATCTATCTTAATTCCGTTCTTAGAAATTATGTGTCCCAATAGTTTACCTTCCTCTAATCCGAAAAGGCTTTTCTTAGGATTCAGAGAAATCCTAAATTGCCTGCGTTTCTCAAACACTCGTCTGAGATGTCGTAAGTGCTCTTCATCGGATTGAGAATAAACAGTTATGGCTTCCCGATAAATGACTATAAATATGCCAAGTTATTCCATGAAAGCGATGCCCATCGCTCTTTGGAAAGTGGCCCCATCGTTCATCAAATCGAAAGGCATTTTCACGTACATGAAGGTACCCCAAGGTGTTGTGAAGGTTGTCTTCTCTTGGTCATCTGGATGAACAAGAACTTGGCTATAGCCTGATAAACCATCCAGTAAGGAGATTCTGTTGGATCTAACTACCTTTTGTAATAAGTGGTCCATTTTTGGTAATTGGTAGTTGTCTTTTAGAGAAACCTTCTTCAGGTTTCGGAAATCAATGCACAGCCTGATTTCCCCAGTTTTATTTCGGGTTGGAACCAAATTTGAAACCCATTTGGAAAATCGTAAGTGAACTATGATTTTAGCATCATACATATTTTCGATTTATTTTTCTATCAGGGGATTTAACTTGGGATTGATTCTCCCAATTTTCTGTCTGAAAGGTTTTTGATCTTCTTTTATCGGGATCCTATGTTGTATGATGCTTGTGTCATAAGATTTTAAATCTTCGTAACCCCAAGCAAACACGTCCGAATATTCCTTGAAAAGTTCAATGTATTTGAGTTTCTGCTCAGGGGGTAGCGATTTGGAAAGTTTTACCATCTTGGGTTTCTCTTCTGTCCCTATGTTACAGTCTTCAACTTCTTTACCACTAGCTTCGATTTTAGGTTTTTTAGCTACATCATTAAAATCAAATAAGTCTTCTAATGGAACTAAACCCCTAGGTAAAACATTACTCTTTAAATGAAAAACATCAGATTCTATCTCATCTTCACCTAACTCTCTTGAATCTATTTTATTTACACTATCATTTCCAAAATTAGTTTTATTCACATTTTCATAATCATTTTCTATGTCTATGTTTGTACACTCGAAATCATTTTTACATTGTAGAAAATCTTCAATTTGATCATCGTTCCCAAATACCTACCAATATTTGATGTTGTCCAGGACAGTCGGTCTGCACTTCACCTTCACTGTGCATGGGAAAGTGGAATGAAAGTGTATCTTGCATGTAGCTGCTAACGTGGCTAACCCATCTGCTAAAATGTTCGATCCCCTGGGTATCACCTGCAAATCAACTTCAGTGAAACATTGAAGGGCATCCAAAACAAAATTCCTATAAGCTCTAAGCCTGGGTTTTTTTGTTGCATACTCACCCTTAATTTGTTTGATAATTAATTCAAAATCGCCTCTTACCATGATTTGTTTGGCACCAACCTTCTTGAGTAGTTTCAGACTGAGCATCAAAGCTTTGTACTCAGCTATGTTGTTAGTGCATTGAAAATTCAGTTTGTAAGAATGGTTCTCTGAATACCTAGATTTGTGATTGTGCAACCAAACTGCTGCTCCAACTCCTTCTTTACTTACAGCTCCATCGAAGTCCATACTCCAGAAATCTGCTGGCAATTCTTCACTTATTACATTTTTCTTCCTGGCTTTCTTTCGGATCGACTATATCTTCTTCTAGCTGAGTGATTTGCTCTCCCATATCACCGTCATTATATAGGATGAAGGAGTCTAGATTGCAGTGTGTAGAGTACAGAGGATAGTTATGTGGTTTTTCCTCGCTGCTAACCATATATTTCATCAGCGTCTCTCTGTACAGTCTTCTTTATTGCCCGAATACTGGGATGGTGGCATATGACATATCCAACTGCAAAGTGCCTTTCAATTCCCCCCCCCAAGACCTGGACAACAACATACCATATTTCGGGGGAATGTACGTAACCACAACATCCATAACCATGCTTTTTGTTGGAATCTGAACCAGAGTGATATATAAGTCCTTGATCAACCCGATACATCTGACATTGCTGGAGTTGAAAGAGTGTAAATCCTTGTAAGGTCTGGTGACCTCAAGTCCCAGGTTTTTCATTACTACTTTAGGCATCAAGTTGTGGGAAGCACTCGAATCTAACATAACATTGTGCAGAATCAGATCGTGTATATTAAGTATAAAGTAAAAAGGATTGACAACACCAGTGTCACTCTGACCATCAACTTTTGGGCCAAAAAGGAGTTCAAGTTGATCGTTAGTAAGATTTACTATGTCTGAATGATTAGTTGATCCAACAGTCAAGGCTTTTGTACTTATCTCTGGCTCAATGTTCAGTGCTTTGATCTCCTGTGATCGATAAGAGTTCTTACTCATCAACTCAGAAAGGGGAATGGGAATATTCACTTTGGCTTATTCCCCTTCAAGGATGAAATGAGTAGGTGTTCTTCTTTGGCTAAACAATTCTGATCTGTCTACCATAGCTTTTTGGGCGGAAGTATTTGGTCGATTGGTCGATGAAACCTCAGTCTGTGTTGATCTTTGTAAAATGGTAGGGTTTCCTTTTTTTGAAGGTTCAACATTACCTTTCTCAGGGATTTTCTTGGTAGAAGGCTCATAGGTTTTCTTGGTTTCAATTGTCTTCTTCGTTTCGGTCACCTTTTTGGGGGGATTTTCATTTGTCTTTTTGCTTCACAGATTGTACTGCCTGTGTACCTCCATAATGGAATTTGCAAATGCCTATTGTTTTATCTCCTCTGCTTCTTCACTCAACTATGTTTGAGAAAGAAGGAAAAGTTCTTGCTCTTCCTGAGTAAGGAAAATGGCTTCGTTGTCGTGAATGCCCATGAGGTTTATATGGGTGTCATCTATTTCTTTAATCATCTCTTCACCTTCATCGACATAATTTTCCTGTAGGGGTGGTCTGATCTGTTGATCAGGACCCCTCTGTTCTCTTTGATCCCTATGGTCTCTCAGCCTGATTTGAGGAGGGTTTCTTCTGAAGTTAGGGTTCCAAATTTGTGGAGAAGGTTGGTTTTCTCTAGGAGGATTTCTTTCGGCTATAGTAAGTCTTTCCATCATCATTTCCATTTCTCTAGCTAAAGAATCCAATTTTTTGTCAGAAGAGGATGTGGAAGGTTCCTCTTTAATCGTGACTCTCCTTTCCGTCCTTTGTCGTGCCCTTCTAGCTAACAAGTTGGCCTCTACACTTATTGCACTTTTCTGCATGTCCTCCAGGGTGGTGGAGTTTCTTTCCATGAATTGATATGACATATCAGCGTCGAAACCGTCAGGGAATTTTATCAATGCCAAACATTGTGGGGGTTTAATATTGGTTGGAATCACATTGTAAATATTGTTGAAGAGGATGCAGTAGTCCTGTACTGTCTCTCCTTGATTTATTCTAATGTTTTCATATTCTGAAAAGATCTGGAGAGGGTTTTTCTTTACCTTCCATCTGTCGAGAAAACTTCTGTGAAATGCTGCAAGGTCAACTATTGAAGCGACACATAATCCTTTGTACCATTTCTTAACGTCCCTTGTTAGACTCTACTCAAAAAATCTCATTTGAACGTTAGCTTCATCCACTTCCTATAAGTCAAAGTAGTCATTCATTTTATCAATGTGTTGCTGTGTGTTTAAGGGCCCAGTGTCGTTTATCTGTGGAAGTCTCGTTTGATAGTCCTGGGGCATAGCATGTAGAGGTGAGACCAACACCAAGGGAGCATATCTGGCTTCCATGATAGGTGGAGGAGGCGGGACAACGACCTAGATGATAGGTGGGGTGGTGACAAAAGATGAGGAGGATGAGGGATTAGCTGGCACATAGTGAGCGGTTTGAGGTTTTACAGTGGAAGATAGTATTTCAGGGGTCTGAGGTTGCAGGATGGTTCGATCTAAAATGGTTTCAGTCACAAAGCTATCAGATTTCGTTCTAAACAAGCTTTGTGTAAAAATGGTGTGAAAGTCAAGATATTGAAGGGAAACGAGATCCTCTGGAAGAGAAGAGGACCTGTGAAGGGAACTATGACTCCCTGAACCTTCTGCAATGGTCTTATTTGTAAGTAATTGTTCTAGATTATCAGTTGCTATTGCAGGTTTCAGGTCTGGGTGCGATAGAGTATAAGCTCTTTTAGGAGCCAGATTTTTAAAATTTTTATATATTTTTATTTTTATGAATCTGAAATTACTATGTACAGGCTTTTAACAACCTATGAACATTATTTCTTTCTGATATTTATAATTTCTTTAGAAACAGAGTTTTCTTCTAGGGAAAAAGAAAACGTGGGGTTGAAAGTCTGTTTGTCCCCAGTATGGTCGCCACTATGTTATCGCTCTGTAAATTACCGAAGGTTGTCAAGGAAGAAGAAATTTACCAGAGGTAACTTTATCCAACCACTTCAAAGATGGAATCTATCCCTGCCAGCTTCAGAGAGGGATCTCTCTATATGATTTAGATATGTTTAACTTTAATAAATTGGGATAGTTAAATAAAATAAGAGTGAATAGTTTGTTGTTGTTTTTGTTAAGTTGGCTGAAAAGGGTTTTACGCCTCCATTGGGCTATGGGGTATGTATTATAAGGATAGAGATCTAAATAGAAGCTAAAAGGTTCTTTTCACAGGGAAAGATAATGCATTCATTAGATTCTTTAGAAGTAAAGTGATGAATAGTAGAAAAGATGAGAAAATCAATTAAAGTAAAGAAGCATTTAAGAATTTCTTCGCTATAATATCAGAAATATAAACATTAAGATCTTTAAAAGCTAGAAACAAGGTATACAAAGACAAATCCTACAACGTACACTACTTTAAAATATTAGATTAGAAACAATACGATAACTAAGAGAGAAAACATTTAGCATAGAAAGAGACATCACCAATGAACAACACGCGAGAATCCTGTGAAAACCTCCCTTTGTATTACTGGAAGATCTCTTGATAAAAATTACAGTCTTTTTGGCTTACAGGGTGTAAAGATCAACCCTTGGTACTTCAAAGTTTGAAGTATTTATAATCAAAATTACATACGATCCTATCATTAAAGATCAGAATGTGGCAACTCTAAATTTAGCTAACTAACTCAACAAGATACAAAAATTTAG